>JAYEVH010000377.1:0-122595 GCA_036346255.1 Ampelocalamus luodianensis | reverse complement strand
CAACCTTTGGAATGTTGCACGGCATTCTTGAGACCAAATGGTATTTTTACATAACAGTAAGTACCATATGGGGTGATAAAGGAAGTTTTCTCTTCATCTTGTTTACTCATATTGATCTGGTGGTACCCTGAATAAGCATCCAAAAAACTTAACAACTCACACCCAGAAGTAGAGTCTACAAGTTGATCAATGCGAGGAAGGGGAAAGTCATCCTTCGGACAAGCTTTATTAAGATCTGTAAAGTCAATACACATTCGCCATTTTCCGTTGGCTTTTCTAACCATTACAGGATTGGCGAGCCACTCTGGGTGGTCGACCTCACGAATGAACCCGGCTTTGAGAAGCTTGTTGATCTCATTGGATTGCTTCTTTTCGATCGGTCGAAGCAGTAACCACCTTGACCGGTTTTTGTTGAGGTGTAGAGCTAGCCTATGCTCGATCACCTCCTGGGGACTCGGGCATGTCGGACGCTGCCATGCGAATACGTCTGATTAGCTCGGAGGAAGGAGACGGCGACTCTTCCTATTAGGGTCGAGTCTGTCCAGCCGGTATCTTGGCACCCTCACGGAAGCGCTTCCATCAATTGTACCTCTTTCAAGTGGTGGAAGGTTTTGGTGTCATCTTGGCCTTGAACTTTTGACTGCATGTTGCGGTGTTGGTTCCACAGTCGGAAGTTCATCGACCAGCTCTAAACACTTCCGATCGCATGCGTAGGCTATCTTGATCACCTCGGACCGTGATTACACCTTCGGTCCGACATTTTCAAACTCGATAACCGTAATGCGTGGCTATCGGGAACTTTGCTAAAGCGGACGGCGAAGAATTGCATTGTATGCGATCTCGAAGTTCACCACATCGAATGAAACTTTTACTGTTCGAAGTTGTGGGTTTTCGAGCGTAACTAGTAAGGACAAGTGCCTATTGGTTTAGCAGTAGACCCAGGCACTATGCCGTGAAAGGCATATTTCACCGGTTTTACTTTGGATTTGGGAATCTGCATATCTTCTAAAGCACTTGCAAATAGAATATTCAAAGAACTACCCCCATCTATCAAAACCCGATTAACCTTGCAGTTATTAATTGTAGGCTCAACGACAATTGGAAACCTACCTGGTCGAGTTGAAGGAATAGGGCAGTCTTCTTTGCTAAAGGAGATTATTGTCTCCGACCACCTTGAAGGTTTAACGACGATCGAAGGTTCGGTAAGGTTGACCTCTCGCTCCATGGCTTTCAGGTGACGTCTGGACTCGTACGAAGAAGACCCGCCGAAGATCACATCAATGGTGTGTTGAGGTTCTTGGTACTCCATCTCTTCGTCACCATCTTTGTCCTTCTTGGAGCTTGTTTCCCCGAGCTCTTGAATCGACGGGAGTGGTCCTTTACTGCATAATAATCTTCCGACTTCTTTTGCCAAGCGCGACAATTGCGCCAAATCGTGTCCTCTGGCGATGAAGAGGACACCATTTTTGTTTTTCTTGTAACCATTAGTGGAGCTTTGGCTTTGCCACGACCAGTATAATCTTTTCTTCCTTTTGTAGATTTTTCAGAGCAGTGGAACCTCTTTGTCGTTGGCTCGCCATGTTTCTTTCTTGAGAGTCTTCTTTAGTTTCTTTTCCGCCCTATCTAAGCGAGGTTGGGGATCTTATCCTTTCGATCAACGACCCGTTCCACTCGACCGCTTCAGCGGCAGTGGCGTACTTGTCGACCATGTCGAAGAGCTCGATGGTTGTTCGTGGAGGATGTATAGCTAAATCCTCCGTAAACCTTGATTTCTTAATCCGCTTTGAAGGCTTGGATAACGGAAGATGCGACCTCAGTATTGAGTTACGGACTTGGCTAGATCTTTTAATATCTTGCCAGAAGAGTCTCGTTTGATTTTTCTTGTATCCTATGGAGATTGTCTTCCTTTCAGGCGATCATATGTACCTGAAAATTTGCAATTAAAAGGTCGCGAGTTGCTCCTAAGTATACAGATCCGATCGGAAGGTTAAGCAACCAAGATGAGTGCGATCCTTCTATCTTGTAGGAAGATAATTCGTCATTACATTTTCATCACCACTGCACTGATAGCGGTGGTGTATATCTGAGAAATTCTTAGGGATTTTGGGTCCCATTGAATTTATCCATATTGGCCTGATCGGAACCTATTTGGCCAGCGTCTGACTGAAGCCCTGTTGAAAGCTCGGCGACTGTGATAGTTTCGTGGCGCCTTCTTTGAAAAGTATTTGGATTATGTCGGTTGGAGATCGATTTCTAGGAATAGATTGTCGATGCTCCAATGTCCGATCCGATCGTGAGCGTTAGTAAAACGCCTTCCAGCTTACTGGCTCAGATGATGCGGAGATCACGAGTCAGCGATGGTTCGTCTCGGCGGTGATGGCGAGATTCTTGAAATAATCTCCTCCTCGTGATGGTTGGTCGGAATCGTCGAGGTGGTCGCGATGTCAATTGATCTAACGCGACCATATGCGCTTACGCTGGGAAGAATCTTTGATGAAGTCATGGTGCGACTTTGCGGTGCCTTCGTTCGATAAGCTTACGTGCTGTTGCATTATGCATTGGATAATCTCCGATACTTGACTGCGAGTTGGGCAAAACACGGAGTCTGCCAGGCGGTCGAAGTATTTAAAATATCACGACTCATTGCGGGTTTTGTATAGTTACCAAGGTCTCGAGGATTTCGCGAGAAGAAGGTGTTTGATGGCTTACATCCTCCGACCTTACGGTGGATCTTGCCCGTCCCTCACATTGGTTTGGGAAGGATCAAGCGTATTAACGGTGAACATCTACGGTTCTGTCACCTCCGGCATTTGGTGCTTGACCACGTACCATCTCCATTAGGGCGTGGTGGCGAGGCAATGTGTGGAGGACCGTACCGCGCATTGTGATCCGTATCTCCGATCGCATTGACCTCGTGCTTCCGGCGGGTCCTCGATGAGCTTCCATCGTAATCAGCGAGAGCCTCGAGCTTGCGAAGCTTCCACGGCGGAAGCGGTCGGTGATCGGCACCTCCGAGGTTTTGGAAGGACCTCGGCTGATTCGCGAATCGATCGAATCTTGAGCTTTATCATCCCCACTTGGTTTACGACCAATGGAGGTTTCATTGACACCGTCACTAAGTGTCGGTTGGCTCCTGGAATTACTAGAAGCCGCTGGTGAGTACCTATCAACCATGATCGCATCAAAGGTATGTTGAACTTGGGTTGCGGTGTTGAATTTTCGTCACCTTTCTTGCGGTCCAAAGGGACTTGCCGAGGATTTGGGGTGTTCGAACTGGTGAAACACTTCCTCTGAGACCGCCATCGATCGTAGTGGTGTGTCTTCATCCATCCGGTTGTCTTCGCCGATTTACGCCTGGCGAGCCGCAGAGGAGGATGATGAAGATATTCCGTTTTCCTCCATGGCGCATACATGCATCCATGTCGAGTCGGCATAGTCCTCAAGTTGAACCAATTTTCTTCATCCCAACTTCCCGCTATAACCGCATCAGCGATCACGGACGGGAATGGACAAAGATTTGATAAGCGAGAAAAATCTTCTGAGATTCCACGCCGTGTTCCCCACTGATCGGCGCCCGACTATCGACGAT
Source organism: Ampelocalamus luodianensis (assembly GCA_036346255.1). Lineage (NCBI taxonomy): Eukaryota > Viridiplantae > Streptophyta > Magnoliopsida > Poales > Poaceae > Ampelocalamus > Ampelocalamus luodianensis. The sequence continues at coordinate 119,006 of JAYEVH010000377.1, read as the reverse complement.
CAAGACGTCGATCTTACGAAAATAGAAAGGAGAAAATGACGTGGGAAATCTCAGGGAATAATGGGACTGCTCTTTTATTAATATGAACTAGAATTTACAAGGTATATCCTAAGAACTCTGCTTGCCCTCTTGCTAACTCAGAACTATTACACGAATCTATGGCTTGTGTTTTTTGTCTTCCTTCTTTTGTTGCCTTTTTTCCTCCTTTCTTGATCCGCCCAGGTTCCATCTTTAAATAGCCCTCGAAGAGGTGGCAGTTACTTCCGGAGAAGGCGCCTGATGCGAAGCGTTGCGTCTGCAGTGAGTCAAGTGACGGTTGATCTGAGAATCAGCCGTTTGGGGTTATATGTCTATGAAACATATAACGCATGGAGGTTGTTCACGGTGTGTCTTGGATAAGATCGTCGTATGGAATATGCACGTGTTCCATTCATCATACGGTAGAGAATATACCTTGGAATCAGTTCTTACCTTCTACTGGCGGTTCTCTGGTGGAGCTTGGCAGGCCCGTCAGGCCAGGTACCCATTATGTAACCTCACGGAATCTCTACGACCGGTGGTCGTGCACCTCAAAGGTTACGACCATGAAGGCGTATGGTCTTTTATATATTAAAGATAATATATAGAGGTTTTAATCCTCGTCAAATAACATTCTCCGTTCCCTTCTTGTGTTTTATGACATAAGGAAAAGACTCAATAAATTCAACCCACTTTGCATATCTACGGTTCAATTTACTTTGACTTCGAATGTGCTTTAAAGATTCGTGATCAGAATGTATAACAAATTCTTTGGGCCATAAATAATGTTGCCAAGTTTCCAAAGTTCGAAATAGTGCATATAATTCCTTATCATAAGTAGAATAGTTCAAACTAGGCCACTCAATTTCTCAACAAGTATGCTATAGGTTTACCTTCTTGTATGCAATCACCTAAACCAATTCATGGCATCACATTCTAGTTCAAAAGTCTTATTAAAGTCGGGGAGTTGGAGTAGTGGTGCATGTGTTAACTTATCTTTCAATGTGGTGAAGGCGTTCTCACATGCGGCGCTCCAAACAAATGGCACGCCTTTCTTGGTGAGCTCATTCAATGGTGCGGCGATGGTGCTGAAATCCTTCACGAAGGGTAGAATCCAAAGAAGTCCTAAAAGCTTCGTGCTGTGTGACCGTGTTAGAATTCGACCAACTCGTATTGCTTCAATCTTGGCTTGATCAACTTCAATTCCTGTGGAGTAACAACATAGCCAAGAAACGCGACTCGATCGGTGCAAAGGTGCACTTCTCAAGGTTACCAAATAAGCGTGCATCACGTAAGGCATTAAAAACAGATCGTAAATGGTCAAGATGTTCCTCTAAGGATTTCTTGTATATCAATATGTCATCAAAATAAACCATCACAAATCTACCAATGAAAGCACGCAAAACCTCGTTCATTAGTCTCATTAAGGTGCTAGGTGCATTAGTTAATCCAAAGGCATTACTAACCACTCATATAACTGAACTTAGTTTTAAATTCTATTTTCCATTCATCGTCTAATTTCATGCGAATTTGGTGATATCCACTCATAAATCAACCTTGAGAAAACAACGAGCCACTCAATTCATCAAGTATATCATCTAATCTAGGAATAGTATGACGATACCTAATGGTGATATTATTGATTGCTCTACAATCTACACACATGCACCATGATCCATCTTTCTTAGGCACTAAAATGACCGGAACAGTACAAGGACTAAGAGATTCACGCACATATCTTTTAGCAAGCAATTCTTGAACTTGGCGCTGAATTTCTTTAGTTTCTTACGGATTGGTCCTATATGGTCTTGCGATTGAAGCGATGATCGTCAGAATTAAATCAATTTGATGCTCAATCCCTCAAGCGGTGGCAACCCGTGGTATGTCCCGGAAAGACATCGTTGTACTCTGCAAAATGTTAGTGATGACGGAGGCAAAGAAGAAGGTGTATCCTTAAATGAAAATAAAGCTTCTTTGCAAACTAATGCATAGCAAATGCAATTACTAGCATCCAGTTCAGTCATATCGATTTGGTAGCAAGAAAACTAGCACCTTTCAATTTAATTTATTTATTCTTCACATGAGTAGATTTAGGTTCTTTCTTTTATGTTGCTCAAGTTTTTGCTACAATCTGATTTTAGCTCTTAGCATTCTCTTGATTCTTCTCTCTACTAGCTCTAGCAAGTTCATCTTTAACAATTTGTTCAGAGTCATAGGATGCATCACAATTTTCTTTCAATTGAACATGAGAGAGTATTGATTATTCCTACCATGATGCACACAATCAGTGTCGTATTGCCAAGGTCGTCCTAATAACAATGAACAAGCTTGCATAGGAACAACGTGCAATCAACATAATCATGGTATGAACCCATAGAAAAGTTTACTCTCACCATTCGCGTTACCTTCAACTTACCGCGTTGTTGAACCATTGAATATGGTATGGGTGGGGATGAGGTTGGTCGGCAAAGCAAGCTTCTCCACCATATCCATACTCGCCAAATTGTTGCAACTCCTACCATCAATAATTATGCGAATCGGCGTTAGTTGACAACGCCCTTAATTTGAAACAAATTATGGCGCTGATTTTGCTCAAGCCGCGAATCGAGCACTTAGTACACGTTGCACTATAATGCTCAAATACTTGTCAGCATCTTCGGCGCCAACATGTTCCTCCTCATGATCAGATTCGTCATCAAGTCCTGTAGGGTCAGTTGCAAGCATATCATATGTTTCATCATCAAAATCACTAGCGAGGAATACCCACCATCATCGCGTATGATCGATGCAGCTTGTTTGGACAATCCCGCATCATGTGTCCATAGCCTTTGCACCGATGGCATTGAATATCCTTAGTCCGTCCTGTCGAAGCAACTGAAGAGGAGGTTTTTGTAGACGCTCGTGATGCTGATTTGGTTGCTTCAGAAACTCGTGGTGCTGAATTTGAAGTAGCGGGGCGCGGCTTGTTGTTGAAGGGTGGCGGTAGGGGTGCACTGATGGCCGGGGTAGTAGATGTGCGTGGTGTCCATGAGTTTGTGCGACCTGCGGAAGAGTTAGATCGTGTCCTCGTCTGGCGTCCACGCACTTCACGTTGACTTTGCAAGCAAGATGAAACAACCTAGTAATGGAGTTGTAATCTTTATAGTCAAGGATGTCTTGAATTTCTCGATTCAACCTCCAAAAACCTAGCCATTGATGCCTCCTCATTCTCATCTAAACCACAACGCAACATACCAATTTGCATTTCTTGATAGTAGTCTTCCACATACTTTGTACCTTGTATGTAAGCATTGCAATTTATTTAACAAATTCTGAGCATAATATGAGAGAACAAATCGATGCCGCATAAGCAATTTTAAAGCCTCCCAAGTGTTAGGTATGTTATTGGGATGTTGACGGCAATGTTCTTTCCACCAAATAGAAACAAAATCGGTAAATTCACTAGTAGCACCCTAACTCGTCTAATCTCGAAACTTCATGGCAAGCAAATTTTTGATCAACGGCTAGTTCCCAATTAAGATAACCATCGGGATCATATTTACCACTAAAAGAGGGCATAATGAATTTAACCTTAGCGAAAGAATCATCGTGGTCACGTACCTCACGTGCGTGGGGTCTCGTCGCATACCTTGTCGATTAAAGCATGGCTCGCCGATGAGCTCGATCGTTGTTATTGTTACCCATGTCATTGGCCTCGGTATCGTCCACATAGTCGAATTCATCTTGTCCCTCTACCACCGGGCAGCGGGGAACAACGGTGGATGCATGGGCCATCTCGTCAAGGCGCCATAATACCTACCAAAGAAGTGTTAGTGGCGCGCCGCGCTCTCTCCATCGCGCGCGGCGTGGCGTTTGCCTCAATTTGGGCGCCCTCAAGTTGAGCAAGTCGCTCATTCGTGACCACGACATCTTCCTCAAGACCCTCCGTCACGAAGGTTCATGAGGCGGCGGAAATGTTGTGCGATTCCCTTATGCGCAGGAGTATGAGATGTATCCTCATCCGAATGCTCCATGAGACCACGCCATTGTTAGCAAATCACAAGTATATGTCCCTAGCAACTACTAGGATGTGGTGGTTCAAAGTCACTCACACTCAAGCCTTCTATCGAATTCTTACAATTCTTACCAAGCAAGCGGGGTGATCGGCAGCAGTGGTGTCAATGTATCTCGAAGATTGGATGGAGCGATTGCCAGTGAAGTTCAACCTATCGGTTGTAGAAAAGGTGTAGCCGGAAGGCTCAAGTATGGTAGCAATGGATTAGCAACTATCAAATTAGATAATGTAAGCTGAAAAATCGTTCAACGCTGGTTAGTGCTGGTCCTAGGCTAGACCGGACTAGAGACGCGAGCCTAGAACACAAACGAAAGCACAACGCGGCAGAGCTAGAGAACGTTGCACACGAAGTTCGAAGGCTCGAAATAGGATGCCGTCTTCACGGGAAACCTTAGAATCACTTGTAAACGGTCTCTGTCAATTTTGAGCGAATTCTGAGAAACTTGATTTTTTCTCGGTTTGCGGGCCCGTTTTGAGGCCCTAAACGACGTTTTTTGGGGTCGGAGCAGCCGCGCGTGTGCCCGGGTGCGTACGCGTAGATAAAATCCACAGATTCCCCGGATCAAGAATCACCTCAATCGGAGGTCGTATGCAAAAGTTGTGTTTTTTTTCTTTTTTTTATTGCGTTGCCGAAGTCAGATGAATCTCAGGTTTCCTTCTGGTAGCACGAAAATCAACCTCTTCTTTTTCTCTCTCTTTTTTTTTCACAAACTGAAATGAGCTTTTGTTCTTGGTTAGGGTTTCCCTTGGAGTGGAGGCGGTAGGAGGATTGTGGCTTGCCGCGACAGGAGGATGGTGGCCACAGAAGGATGCGGCAATGGATGGCGGCGCTGGTGGTCGTGGTAATGGCTCTGGTGGTGGAGACAGACGGCAGATCGAACCCAACCACAACGGTGCGACCAAACGTGAGCAGAACTCGAAACTCTAAAGGAACTAGACACTAAGACCAGCAAAGAGCACGGCGATGCAATCGAAAGTTCAACAATGTAATGCACTGAAAAGAAAGATGCAATGGCGCAATTGGTCTCGGACGGATAGGTGATCTAATCCTATAGTTTTTGGCTTTTGGACTTTCATAAATAAACAACCTAACTACTTAAAAAGCGATAAATTCTCACCGAGCAACCTTGGGCTCGATACCACTTGATGAAGGCGGGTGCTCGATCTTTCGATGAGATTGATAACTATCGATTTTGGGTGGAGGTGACTCTCGCTATCCGACTACAATCGATGCTGACGATGCTTGCGCCTTAGCAATTGTTGAACCAACTCGAGGCGTTATTGGCCGTCTTTGGGCGCGATCAACTCGAACACGAGGTTCAATTCCTGCGAGCAATCGAAGAACTAGCAAGAATAAGATGTATGCAATCGATATTGCGAATAAGATTGTAGTATAGATGGTATTGAAAACAAAGTGGGATCCGAAGGCTGTCTTGACGGTGGTCGTCCGACACAATCAAGAATGGTTTGCACAATGGCTAAACCTAAATTCAACGAATCCGAGTTCTAGCTAGGGGCGGTGGCTCCTATATGGGAAGACAACCGGGGTGGCGCCAGGAAGTGGACGACGCCCCTAGGGTTACAAGGCCCATGGGCCCAAGAGGAGGTGGCGCAACACCCTTTTTGACTCGGTAAAAAAATGCAGACATGGATTTTTTGTTTATTGTAGCCACTCGATTGGAATTTGAAGCTAAGGTTGGATCCATTGGAAAGTAGACTTGATAAGATTTCAATGAAGTCCAAGAACGTCCCAAGCAGATGCAGTATGAAGAAGTTACGGCCATTTGAACTTAGTGCTATCGCAAAGATCCGAACTTGAATTGAACAGGCCCACTCGAACTCTTGCTTGGCTTGGACCCAAAGTGACGTGATGTCCTCCATTATGCCTCCTATGCTTGTCCATGACTCCACATACCTCTCCTTGGTCCTTTCCCATGTTCCTAAGCACAATTAAATCACTTGCATTAGGTAGTGATCTATTCTCAGTAATATATAACCCTATGAACGAATTCACCTGGTGATTAAGTTGGTGAGAACGAGCTCGAGTAATTGGTCCTTGTAACATTGGTTGTGGATCAGTTATGTGTGTAGGCGTGGTTGTATCCAAGTTAGGGATGTCCTCATCATTAACCTACCTAAATTTGAGGGACCAAAGAAAATTGTTATCTGGTGCTATAGCGATTTTGAGTGCCTACATGATCAGCTTGCTGAGAAGTACAATGGCATTTTTATACCTCCTCTTCTAGAGAAGAATGCTTTTGGTAATATGGCAAATTATAGTTTTGTTAACAACCTATTTCTTATATCCTCTCTAGAACAGAACAATCTTTGGACTATTGAACTATGCTGTTAGTATCGTGTTCCCTTGCTTACTAGGTTGTTGTTATATTGCTTTACCCAAAGAGAAATTCCAATTTAGCAAAGAGTTAATTGAATTGCGGCATCAAGCTCTGGACCTATTCATCAACAGAATAGCTTCACACCCTGAACTTAAGCAAAGTGAAGATTTTAGGGTATTTTTGTAGGCAAATGAAGAGGTAAAGTATTTGCATGAACACAATGCTACATTTTCCTTGTTAACTTTGGATCCATATAATTATATTTTTGGGCTAAGTTTTTTTTTTGCATAAATTCTTGACTCTTCAAATCTATGTTACAAAAACTTTGTAGCACATGAATGATAAGTTGTATGGAAAGTTCTATATCATATTTGTCCATAGAATTTTATAAAATAATATTATTTTATAAAAATAATTAATATATTTTTTTACAGAAATGGGCTCCTGTCGCTATTCTAATTGGCGACTAGATCCGTCACCAATAGAATAGTAGTGCCGCCAATCCAAATGGCGATAGGGAAATTTTGCCATTTGGAATGATGATAGGATCAGAGGATTTTTTTTGAAAAGAAAACTAAAAGTAACGACATAATAAGAAACAGAAACAGAATGTAATAAGAAACAATATTTGCACAACATATTTCATAACAATGTCATCTCATAGTTTGTCAACAAATCACAATGATATTACAAAATATTTCAGCACAACATCATCACATAGCAGTTTGTCAACAAATCACAATGATATTACAAAACATTTTCGCACAACGTCATCACATAGTTTATCGACAAATCACAATGATATTACAAAACATTCAGCACAACATATTTCAACAAGATAAACCATTCCCGTGGCCACAACCTCAACGTCCGCCATGTCGACCTCCACGGTGCTCGCCTCTAGTGGGGCAGTCGGATGAGGTCCCCGCGGCGTGGTCTGGATTGCCGACCTCTCCTTCATCCCATGCATTTATCCTAGGGCATTTTTTGAAGGTATGCCCGAATCCCTACAAATTGAGTACTTCTTTGTACGATGCCCGACTTCTGCTTTGTCCATGTCGTTCCTGATACACTGTACCTGCCTACCGTCGACCAACCTTTCCCTACAGCCTAGCATTGTCCACGACCCAAATCAGTTGCTCCCAGATAGGATGGCTAGTGAAATGGCCAACCACACTGTAACCATATAGCTATGTATTCTAAGTTTGCATCACCTCTTCCTTGTTGAAATATTCTGATAGGTACTGGCCAGGATGCTGCGCCACCATCAAACATGCAGCCATGACATGTGAGCATGGCCTATGCAGAAGAAGATGCTTGTTGCAAGTGCATATGTAGCTAGCGCGGCGTAGCATGCACTCGTGGATGATCCTCTCGCGGTTCGTCTGCGGCATTCTTTCTCCTTACAGTGTATCTCGAAGTGAAGCTCCCTTATGCCCATCTTGAATGCCCGGTGCATCTTACCCTTCTTGCTCTTCACCTCCATGTACTTGGTGATCATGGCTGAGTACAGTACTCTGTCATTTGCCATGCAGAGTGGCGTGCTATTACTTCGGTCAATAAAGTACTTTGTGGTCCTGGGCAGAATTACCTCCATAATAGCAACCAAAGGGAGACACCTGGCGCCCCGCATGACCCAAATGTACACCTCGGCTAGATTTGTTGTCATGGCGCACATCGAGCACCATCCTTATCATGTGGGAATGACAACTTCACCTTAGGCTCATTCTTAATCCGTCCGAGAAGTATTTCACATGCCCCCTGTCTTCCTCGTCACACCAGGACCGTCTGTGGGTAACTCTAGCAATGCCTCGGGGATATTGTCAATGCTTGTAGCGGGCTTTTTTGCTACCTCCCATCTATGCGTACCCATCTGCTCATCCAGAATTTTCTAGTGTGCATTGAACTTTCTTTGCTAGTTCTAGGTGCACAGTTACTTGAACAGGTTCATCAAGTCCTTATTGTTGAACTACTTGTAGAAGTTCGCACTCAAGTGTCTTATGCACCACCTGCTCTGCAGATCCACCCACAGAAGTGGCTCGTTTTTCCCTAGTTGTAGCTGAGTTATTGCACTCAACAGAACCACATGCCGATCATGTATGACACATATGTTTGGATAGCCCTGTACAATGGAAATCTTCACGTTCCTCAGAAACCACAACCAACTATCCGTGTTCTTGCTTTCAATGAATGCGAAGGCCATAGGAAGAACTTGATAGTTCCGTCGGTTGCAATTGTAGTAAGTATATGCCCCTTATACCTCCCAGTTAGGAACGTGCCATCCACGTACAAGATCGAACGGTAATGCCAGAATGCATTGATGCATGCACCAAAGGCGAATAATTCTCGCTTCAATACCCTCTTACCGACCCATCGCAGATGTGTCCCTTCTTGAAGGTTGACATGAGTGTTGGGATTCCTGCCCTATATGACTCGGAGTTGCCTAGGCAGGTTGTGGTAGGAGTCCTCGAACGTACTAAACCTTCATTCCAATGCCTTTTGCTTTGCCCTACACGCCTTGTCATAGCAGATTGTGTACTGAAACTTTGCCTCTATTGTCCGAATGATGGATCGTGGCTTTAAATCTAGAATATCCACGATTTCACCGTACATGATGTTCGCGATGAAGCTTGGTAAAAGGTTCTTGTGGGACTGCATTGATTCAGTGACAACGCATGTGTGAGGGATTACTACAGAGCATTTCAAGTAGGTATTTCACGTAGGCTGGAATGTGTGCCCTCTCCAAGGGCATCCTTCTATATCATACTTCACGTCATAGCATCTTGGGTTAGACTTCACTACTGTGAATGTACGTTGCAGCGACAAGACCCAAAATTTGACAGCCTCCTGCATGGCCTCCTTGCATTTGTACATGCCTCCTTGCCTAACCTTGTTCTGGTCGTACTCCCACGGTACACGAGAGGTCTTAGTCCAAGATGAGGTTGTCAAATTGGTATGTGTTCCACTGCATCCTTCTCATCGGATCCTTCATCTTTCAACAATTCCTGGTAGTCCTCATCTTCGCAAGCCATCCTTTAAACTAGGGCTTCGATATCCCCACCTTCGTCGGCATTCCCACTTGCTTCCCAAACCAAAGGAGCTTATTCCACATGGTCTTCATCGGCAACATCAGTAACTCCCCGACCTTTGGCCATTGTGTGCACCGCGCTGTGGCTGGAGTCCCCAACTTGTTCTTCGGCATCACCACCGCCTTCTTGTTCAGCCGCAGATGCAGAAATGGTCTTGGCATATGCCTGAGCCAGTAGGACCAAATCCTATCCTTGCTCCCTCGCCCTGCATACATATGACTGCCATGACTTTGCTCCCTTGAGTTGTACTAACTCCAATATGTGCCCTATGGTGCTTGGTTGGCAAGGAAGCTCAATCTCAAATCGTACACAGCATAGTCCAAATCGAATGTGTGGAACATCTACCGCATCACAATGCCCCATGTACGCTACTCTGGTCTTGTTAGGGTTACGGGTGTTGATTGAAAATAACACAAATCAACCCCTGGGACCCTCTGAGAAGATTCCCTAACCATAGTAAATTTTGAAACCGATTAAATCGACATATTCGACGTACTACACAATAAATAAGATTTTCATGATTAATCACATATCTCAAACTAAACTACACACCGAAAAGGATGTACTACAACATACCACACTACGTAACCATACATCTTGAACTATGTAATCCATTAAGTTAAAAACTTTACCTATAAGGTGGAAGACCGGACGAGCAGCGCTTTGCTAGCTCCTCTCCTCCCCTCTACTCCTCTATGCTCCTCTCCCTTCTCTCCCCTCTTCTCTTTTTTTTTTGAATAAAAGTGAGTTATGCCCAAATTTTGGGGTCTTTTATAGGGGAGGTTATGGCGACTGGGACTGGGACTTGCGGGTTGCCTGTCCCCATTTTGAATGGAGATTTGTCTAAATTTTAATATTAAAATTTTTTACCTGGCATGTCAAACCCCACCTCTACAAAAACCCATCCAACCAACTAAACTACAGCCCATTTTGTTCTCATCTACTTACACTTGTCTCAGAACTCTACTTGGTGCCAGTCCTAGTCGTCTAGTTCAATAAGCAAAAGAGCGGTGGCGCTGGCGAATGTAAGGTGCATGAACTGCTTGAAAATGCGGGGTCCAGGCAAATGTCTTATACTCCAACATCGAAGAGAATAGGGGACATGTGTTCTACAAGTGCCCGTATTTCTCGGCAAGTTTGATTTTCATGAATGTTGGTATTTGCATTTTAGGTTTGTTTGTCACTTCTTTTTCACTATTCAGTGTAGTTTTTAGGTTGGCGGTTGCCAGTACTTTCAGTGGGAGGACTCTATTGCAGTTGAACGTGCATCTGTTGTTCCATATGGTCCAATGGTGAACATGCCACCTGCAGACGAGTCCTTGGACATGATTCATGACCACCTGAACTGGCTCGAGAAACTTATGTATGTGTGTATCCTACTGATAGTGTGTTCAATATGTATTAAGTAGTAGTCGTTGTCTGCATAACGGATTCATATATGAACAATATTGTATGCTTGTTTATGAATTGCAAGATGTCTTCAACTTTTGGCCACTGGATCTATATGAACGTAACATGACAAGGAACAATTGCATTACAAAATGAGACTTCAATACCACAATACTGCACCCTGTCACACCACACACAACCACCTTTGAAGACTGAAAAAACAATACACTATGACGCTAAATTTTCAGACCGAAATAACCACACTTTGTCACACCATCTTTTTAGACCGAAAAGACTACACCCTGTCAGGCCACACACTGCCACGTTTGTAGACCAAAAAGACAACACACTGTGATACTAGCTTTTCAGACCAAAATGACGATACTTTGCATTACCACCTTTTCAGATAGAAAAGACCACAAGCTATCACCTTTTGCAAAACGAAGTGACAACACACTGCAACGCTACCTTTTCAGACACAAATGACCACACTCTGCCATGCCACCTTTGCAGATCGAAATGACAACACACTGCGATACTACCTTCTCAGACAGAAATAACCACACTCTACCACGCCACCTTTTTAGATCGATGTCTTGTCTCTTCTCCCTCCACCCTCAGCGCTACACCCTATCCGCTTATAAAATGAGGGAGAAGAGAGCTGGAGGAGAACATTACACCATCACACCCAACACTTTACTTCAACTTGTTTCACACAACAGAGAGGAAGGAGATGTTGGACTTGTCGTCGAACTTCTACACAAAGATGTTGCGAAAGCGCAAGTGGCTTGCCAAGAGGACTAAACCCTACCCGGATTGTTCTTTGATGGATGCGCCAGTAGCATCGGAGTTCCCACACCCACAATGTGTGAGCGAAGAACCGGTGAAGATCATTCAGTCCAAACACCCAACAACCACCACCCGGGCGTACTACACGTGCGGGAATATCCTCGTAAGAGAATCTTACACACACATAGATTTTTCACATCTTACGTTGCATTCCACATATCGCTAACTGCATTCGCACATAATGGCAACCGGAGATGCATTGCAACTTCTTCCAATGGATCAACTGTCCGGACATATACGATGGGGTGTTCATTGAGCAGAAGTACATGTTCAACTACGCGAAGTGACCCGAGACCTTCGAATGTTGGAAACCTTATGTACCCGATCCTATCGAAAAGGCAACGGAGGAGACCAGGAAAGCAGGGTGGTGGTGGAGGAACCCCTAACAGAAAGGTAAGTATGAATGGGCCAAGCACGCGGCTGACAAGGGGAAGGCTCCTGCTAGTGAGACCAGCGGCCATCCTAGAGCTCCCCATCGTCTGGGCGCAATCCATATCAAAGAGGTTAGTTATGTTCAATTTGCATTCTAATTATTTATTTGGCCATATGTCCTGCTATCCTAACATCATTCAATTGTCCAACCGTCTCGCAGAACATGGCTGACTTCGAGACTAGCTGCCGCCGTGGGTAAGTCCCGTGACAAGGGGAAGGGACCAATGGGCCACCAAGACTAATTTAGCTTCGTTCCAATATACCTTTTTTTCGATTCCAAAATGACACACATGTATCATAGGTGTTTTTCGGTTTGTTGATTTATGCATGCTGTCGTTTCTAATGCACGTAACCAAACCCTACACGCCATGTAATTTATAATTAAATTATGAAGTCTTTCAAATTCTACTCCCAAATATTTCTTGTATTTCAAATTTTATTCTAAAACATTTCGTCTATTTCAAATTTCATACTCTTTCTCAAAGGAACCGATTCTGCAAACAATACAATCGGGACAACAACGTGCATGACAACCCTAAACAAAATAGGGGTCTATTTGTGTTATTTTGCTGCCGAACTCGCATTCCAAATTGTGTCGCCCATCTTGCATTCTCTACTTCATATTTTGTAATCTTTTCCAATTTCGCATTCCAAACTACACAGACACTCAAAGATATTACCAATAAACTTCATGGATTCCACTAAAATTTGAAGCTGAATGACCTACATATAAATATTTTTTTGAAAATTTCCAGTTCATGTCGCCAGTTCAATTGGTGACAGGAGCCTATCGCTAGTTCAATTGTAATGGCGACAAGAGCCTATTTCTGTATTTTTTATTTATTTTTTAATTGTTTTTAAAATAATATTATTTAAAAAAACATTCTTTGTCCTTAGGGTAGCTGTTAATAGTCAAGTAACTATTATGTCAACTAACATATGCATGTTTTATACTGCATCAATATTCAACAGTTTGCAATGTGGTCATTTTATTTTATGTCACACTGAATTTGTACCTGAACAAAATAAAGCAATTTTGCTGCATAACTATAAAGATCCCATCAGATACGCCAGTCGTGAAAGTGTGATCATTTGAATCAATATTGTGACTTCAAGTGCTGACTTTGCAATAGTTATAAAGATCCCACTAGATACTCCAATCGTGAAAGTGTGATCATTTGAATCAGTATTGTGACTTCAAGTCTTGACTTTGCAATAGTCGTCATAATATTGTGGATCATAAAGGTGATCCTCTCGTTAGTTGTTTTCTTGAACTTTATATGTCCATGGTTCCATGCCTTATATATCTCAGTTATTTTGACTAAAAAATTTCTTCTTAGTTACTTTTGATGGTAATTGTTTTGTTTTTCTGAGCATGAAGTAGAAAATGGATAGAGCAAGATCTTATGAGATTGGTATTGTGATATCCCGTCCTTGTTTAGGAAGAAATTTGTTCAATTCGAGTTCTAAAGAGAAATTTTCATGCGTTTGCGTCTGCTTCTTTCGATTTGGGCCCGTGTCTTTGGGCGAGAAGACCTAGTGGGGCCATTGTGGGCCCATTGGGGGGGCCTGCCGTGAGGCCCATTGGGGGGGCCGGCCAAGTGGCTTTGGGGGGGTGGTTAACCCTAATTTTCCTCCCCACCTCCCCCACCTTTTCCCATCTTTCCCCCTTGTGGCCGTCACCTCCATTCTCCCCTCCCCCTTGCACCCTTTCTCCTCCTCCCCTAGAGACGCCCCAGCCCTGGTGCTGCACCTCCCCCTAATCGAGCCACCGTTCTTTTGGTGCCGATTCGTTCCTCCTGCTAGTACACGAAGAAAGGAGGGGGATCTTTGCGGGGATCGCTGTTCAAGAAGGAAAGGAGGCCTCTCCAAGGAACCCTCATCTTCTTCCTGGTGTTCCAAGGGTAACGGTTGTTGTTTATGTCGTTTGGGTTGATATTAGAATGCGTTTTTGGGTAGGAGTGGTTAAAGTAAGTTCTGTCAGTTGTAGAATCAATTCTGTCCAGAGTTTTACGTGGGCTGTTTCGGGTTCTTAGAGGCTGATTCAGGGGTTTTGATCTCCTGGAGATATGTAGGTCTTGTTCTTAGCTTTCGGTAGCCGTCAAGATCACCTGATTCCGACGTGTGAGTCAAAAGTTATGATCATTTTAGTTTCCGCTGTCCAGATTTCTAACGAGAATTACCTTTAAAGTTGTCTTTTAAAATAGGTGTATGTTAATGGACGAATCAGGGTTTCATCCCAACTAGGTTATTGTAGATAATTTGATAACCTTTTCAGATTGATAAAGAACGCTCAATTTGGATGAGATACTAAAGGAAGCGCACCGCACCCCGTATACTGTACATCCAGGTGAGACCAAGATGTACAAGGATTTGAAGAAGAGTTTCTGGTGGAAAAGGATGAAAGTTGATATTGCTCAGTATGTGGCATCATGTGGAGTTTGCCAGCGGGTTAAGGCTGAGCATAAGTGACCAGCAGGGTTGTTGCAACCTTTAGAGGTTCCGGTGTGGCCATGGGATGACGTCTCTATGGATTTTGTATTTGATTACCCACGCACGCACATGGAAATGATGCTATTTGAGTCATAGTGGACCGGTTTAGTAAGTCAAGACATTTCATTCCTATTCGCATAACTAATTCAGCTAGTGATTTGGCTCCTCTTTATGTGCGAGAGATAGTGCGGTTGCAGGGTGCCAAAGACGATTGTTTGCAGATCGAGATGCTAAGTTTGTCTCCAAGTTTTGGGAGAGCTTGCGAGAATGCTTTGGGCACACAACTTCGTCTTAGTACCGCTTTCATCCCCAAACCGATGGTCGATCTGAGCGCACCATTGCAGACACTTGAGGATATGCTCGCATGTTGTGTTATGTCCTGGAAGGAGGTTGGGAAGACCATCTAGCTTTGGCGAGTTTGCTTACAATAATTATCACTCCAGATTCGAGCCGCACTTTGAAGTTCTTTATGGCGAAAATGCCGATCCCGTTGTCTTTGGATGCAGTGGGGAGCGGCGGTGTTAGGTCCAGTGGGTTCAGCAAACTGTGGCTAGAGTGGCAGAAGTTAGAAAGAATTTGTTAGCTGCTCAGAGCCGACAGAAGAGCTACGCGGATGTCAGGAGGCGAGAATTGGAATTCAAAGTGGGTGACGAGGTCCTTCTGAGAGTATCGCCTACCAAAGGTGTAGTACATTTCGGTACCAAAGGGAAGCTTAGCCCGAGGTACATTGGACTGTTTCCAGTTGTGGCAAGAGTTGGAAATTTGGCTTACCGCTTGGATCTTCCCGAATCCATGAGCGGAGTACACAATGTGTTTCATGTGTCCATGTTGAGAAAGTTCTTACTAGACCCTGAGCATGCAATTCCTTTGGAGCCGTTGAGCATTGAGCAGGACCTTACTTTTGAATCCCGACCAGTTAAAATTCTGGAAAGGTCAGAGCGGGTTTTGAGAAACAAGACTCTGAAATATATTAAGATTCTTTGGTCTCATCAGTCGGAATGAGAGGCCACTTGGGAACTGGAGTCTCGCATGCGCGATCAATATCCAGAATTGTTCACATCAGGTGTGTATTCTTTGTTTCGGTTGTCCAGTCTTGGTTTCTCTCATGTGGATCAGCGTTTAGATTCGGGGTTGAATCCTGTTAAGGGGGGTAGAATGTGATATCCCGTCCTTGTTTAGGAAGAAATTTGTTCGAATTCGAGTTCTAAAGAGAAATTTTCATGTTATGCGTCTGTTTCTTTCAGTTTTGGGCCTGGTCTTTGGGCCGAAGACCTAGTGGGGCCATTGTGGGCCCATTGGGGCTCCGTGAGGCCCATTGGGGGGGCCGGCCAAGTGGCTTTGGGGGTGGTTAACCCTAATTTTCCTCCCCACCTCCCCCACCTTTTCCCATCTTTCCCCCTTGTGGCCGTCACCTCCATTCTCCCCTCCCCCTTGCACCCTTTCTCCTCCTCCCCTAGAGACGCCCCAGCCCTGGTGCTGCACCTCCCCCTAATCGAGCCACCGTTCTTTTGGTGCCGATTCGTTCCTGCTGCTAGTACACGAAGAAAGGAGGGGGATCTTTGCGGGGATCGCTGTTCAAGAAGGAAAGGAGGCCTCTCCAAGGAACCCTCATCTTCTTCCTGGTGTTCCAAGGGTAACGGTTGTTGTTTATGTCATTTGGGTTGATATTAGAATGCGTTTTTGGGTAGGAGTGGTTAAAGTAAGTTCTGTCAGTTGTAGAATCAATTCTGTCCAGAGTTTTACGTGGGCTGTTTCGGGTTCTTAGAGGCTGATTCAGGGGTTTTGATCTCCTGGATATATGTAGGTCTTGTTCTTAGCTTTCGGTAGCCGCCAAGATCACCTGATTCCGACGTGCGAGTCAAACGTTATGATCATTTTAGTTTCCGCTGTCCAGATTTCTGACGAGAATTACCTTTAAAGTTGTCTTTTAAAATAGGTGTATGTTAATGGACAAATCAGGGTTTCATCCCAACTAGGTTATTGTAGATAATTTGATAACCTTGTCAGATTGATAAAGAACGCTCAATTTGGAATTGTAGATGAAAAGTTATGGATGTTTTAATATTGTTGTCTTAACTGTTCGGACAGATTCTGTACTGTTGTTCAATTAACTGTTAGTATAATAATTTGGCCGAATTGGGTTACCTCATCAACTAGAGTGTTGTAGGTATGATCGTTAAGTTTATGTAGGAGCTGGGCTCACCTCGTTTCGAGTCCCAGGTAAATAGTTATGGCCAATACCGTGCTGCTGTCCAGATCCGATTCCAAAGTGTTGTCTGTTATTTTCAGATTTGGGATTACGGCTATTTCTTGGGTGTTCAAGAGAGTTGTGAGGACCCGGTTTATTCGGCTTGTGCTGCTTAGCCACCCACTTGGTCCTAGCAGCACAAATCAAATAAACCAAGCCTCGAGATATGTATACTTCCCAAATGCAAGATACACACCTTCTACAAAATTATGCATCAATTCCATTCATACACATAGAGCCAAGCTAAAGCAACAAATCGAAGACATACATAATATAAAGAGAGTTATTACAAAAGAGAGGCCGACCGGCCAAATGACACATAAGTAACTAATTTAAACAGCGGAAGCAAAAGGGCCATAAGATGGCGATAAACAAAAGCCAATCGGTGTGCCTTTACCAACAAGGCAACCAACCGGACCGCCAAGCTAATCGCCCAGACACACCACAACAAATCTCACAAAAGTGAGGCCCTCGAGCTCACCTTCTTCATCTGCAACAAAACAATTAAGCATAGCATCTGAGTACAAAAATTGTTTTTGTACTCGCAAGACTGACGTGTAAGATAACAGAACTATAATTAGCTAAATGAAAGCTTTGTTTAAGTGGAGGAGGCTCTGGACTTATTTTCAGCATAAAGCAAGTTTTCTTTGCAATAAGGTAATACATTTGAAAGCAAGTTGGCAATTAATTTTTATTGTTCAAATAAAAGTGAGACGAGTATAACAATAGATAGAGAACAACAATGTCCTAGAAGTGACTAACCCAATAGTCACCACAACAATAGCGTGAAGTACCCCTTCATACCACCCATGTCAAGTTTTAAGTTTTAAAAGGTTGTAGTCTAGTTCTTGCACGACCTTACCAAGCATGTCCATAACCTAGGACGAGGCTATTCGAATAGTTTTAACCCTGCAGGGGTGTACCAATGTACCCACACGATAGACCGCCTTTCCACCAGCCACGGTCAGCATACCTCCTTTGGTATGCAAGCACGGCTAAGTCTAACAAGACGCTTTCCAATGGACGATGCTAATTACGAGCCGCAACCCACGGGGATAAGGATACATTAGACAGCCTAACCGGACTGCTAATGCTCCCCTCCCACACCACACACACACACACAAGAACACACCCACCGACCAGCTCATAATTAACACCTCCCAAAGTACTTAGTCAAGAGAGGTTCCATATCCCCTCATGTGGTTAGCACGCAATAAGCGCTGGCTTAGTGACACAAGTAACTCGGTCCTGGGGACTTAGGCACCATTCAAACACACCCAACAGATCACACCAACATACCATTGTGCCCAAGTCAAGATATAGTTTTGTTTTCGGTTTTGATTTGCAAATCAATAAAACACAAGGATTGGACATAATGGAGTAGTATAAGTATTTGTGTGATCAAGATCATCGACTAAGTCGATGATCGCCCAATACTACCGATAACTAAGCATGACTAAGCAATATTTATTCGAAATCTACTAAGTGACAAGAGCTCATCCAACGAACTCTAATCACGACAAATAACCTAGGCTCGGGTAGTAGAGGATATTTATTTACCTACAGATTATGCAACTAGAGGATTAACTAATCAATTTAACATCAAAATAGCAATGCATACATAGAGGTTAAACAAAATATTAGACTTTAAAAGTAATGGGATCAAATGGGAAATGATCAAACTGCTTGCACACTCGCTGCTCAATATGCTTTGAGGGTCACTCTCAAGGATCGGCACAATCGTGGAACCTCACCAAAGAGCGAAAAAGAATCGATAAGAACAAAGAAAACGAAAAGACTCTAAAACCAAAATGCTCCAAATGCTATGAAAATTTTACAGCAGCAAGAGCATGATTTAAAATGAATTTAGAAATAAGAACCAACTAATTTGGACTCTTAATGCAAAAGATATGATCAAAACAATTTTGCTCAGCTGGAAAAATTGCAATTTGTTACTGTTCACATAATTAAATTGTTTGGTGAAAAATTCTAGAAAGGTGGTGCAGCTGAAATTTTTATTATAGGTGGCTACTGACATTTTAAGGTTAACACAAGTGGTTTCACCTCATTTGGAGTTAAAATGATTTAGTTATGATTTTTCTAAGTTATAAATCTAAGGCATGGTTAATTTTAGAATTAAAGACTACTTTAAAACATGGGTTATGCTAAAGTACTTTAACAGATGCATTATTAGAACTTTAGTTTGTTACATTTGGAGTTACAGATAAAAAGATATGCATTTTGAAGTTTAAAACAATTAATAAAGTGCAAATAAAAGCTCTCGGGAACTAAATCTGGAAAACCAATAAAAACTGGGGAGGTCGTGGGCCGATGATCAAGGATCGCACGGCTCACGAGCTCAGACGCCCAAAACCCGCACGAGCACCTGGCGCAAAGACCTCATCGCGCCTAGGGGAGGTCTTAACGGTCTAGATCTGAGGCGGGGGAGGTCCTAAAGACACGGATCTAAAGGAGGAGGTCCTAGACGGTCAAGATCTCGGGAGGAGGTTACGAGCGGCTAAGATGAAGCGAGGGAGGTCCTAGACGGTCAAGATCTCCGGGAGGAGGTCTGAGCGGCTAAGATGAGCGAGGAGGTCCTAGGCGGTCAAGATCTCGGGAGGAGGTCTGAGCGGCTAAGATGAAGCGAGGAGGTCCTGGTCTGCAGTTAGCAGAGATACGCGGAGGGTGGGATCTCACCGAGGAGGTCATGGACGGCCATGATCTTCGCAGGGAGGTCCTGTGCGACAGGTGTTTAACAAAGAGAGGTCTGGACGGTTCAGATCTCCGCGGGGAGGTCCTGAACGGTCCAGATCTGAGCGGAGGGAGGTCTGGACGGTTAAGATCTCCCGAGGGGAGGTCTTAACGGTCTAGATCTGAGGCGGGGGAGGTCCTGAGGCTTCTTTACAAGGACCAGTAGTGGTCTTTTACAAAGAGGACCTCGGGGTAGTTTTGAAGGTTTTCTTTACCAAAGACCGGGCGGTCTTTTGCAAAGAGGACCTCGGGAAGGTCTTTAGGGTGGTTTTACAAAAGACCACAGGGAGGTGTTTTGCAAAGAGGACCTCGGGGAAGGTCCTTTGCGGAAACACAGAGGTGGTCTTAATACACGACCAGGGGTGGTCTTTTCGCACAGAGGACCTCAAGGAGGTCTTTTGCAAAGAGGACCCCAAGGTGGAGGGTGATCCTATCGGCTGAGATCTAGCCTACGGAGGTCTTTAACGGCCAGGATTTCAGCGGGGAGGTCCTGGCAGCTAGAGACTTAGACTAGGAGATCTAACGGTCCAGACCAACATTGAAGAGGTCATGAGCGGCTAAGATCACCACAGGGAGGTCCTAGGACTTAAGCGGTTACAGAACAAAGGATCTACGGTTAGATCTAAACACGAAGAGATCACTAAGGGCTAGGATTAAAACTAAAGAGGTCTTGGGACAAAGCTTTTACAGAGACAAGATCCTACGGTGCGGATCTAACACGGGAGGTCCCGGAGGGTCACGATGACCAGGAGGTCCAAAGGACTTGACAAAATCACGACAAAAGTGCAGAGCATCGGACTCGTCGCGGCGACCACGGCCCGCGGCGCGGACCACAGGGCAAAATGTTCGCAATACTATTGCGAACACTTTGAGGGCATTTTTGTCGCGGGAGCGACCTAAAACGCCTAGCGAAGCGAGTGGAGAGCAAAGTGCGAGAAAATGGAAATGGCTAAGAACCTCGCGCGACCTAAATCAAAAGGTGCTCGAGCTCGGGAACAAGAAGGAACTCACGCAGACAGGGGAGGTCCGAGTGTGCCGGAAGGTCTGGCGGCGGAGGGCATGCGTACGGGAAGACGATAATGACGGACGCGGCCGAGCAAAAAGAGCAACGCAACATCAAAACGAGTCCCACATAGCTCCGGGGTGCTTCGAGCAAGGAATCGGGAAGGGGCTCCCTGCAACGCGAGGGATGAAGGAGGCGATTTTCGGCCGAAAAAGGGGAAACCGAAATCGCGATGACACGAAGACACAAACTAAAATAGGATTAGTGTCAACACTCCAGGAGACCAGAGGAAGGAGCCGGAGCAAAAGTTTGAAGAAAAGAGCCACTGGAGCACCGGCGCACCAGGAGCTTCGAAGCTTCAGTAATGGCGGCCAAGGGTGATCTTGGCGATTGAGCTCAAGCAAGAGGAGAGGGTGCCAACTGGGGGTTGCGGAAAGGTGAAAGGAGGGCAAAGAAGGGGAGCCGGGTGCTTAAGTAGCAGAGGGGAGCTCGGTCCACAACGGCTCGCGCGGGAGGTCCAACTACGGTCATGGGAGCCGAGCGGCGGGAGCGGTGTAGAAAGAGACTTCGTGGCAAGCCCCGAGCACAATAAATGCATGCGCGAGGAGCGGTTGGGGAGGTGACTAGGCGCTCTCTCGCCGACTTCACCGCCGCATGCCGCACGTGGGCGCGAGCGGAGGAAGAAGATGACCAGCGGCGACATCGGGCCACAGACGGCGACAGAGGCGGCTCGAGTCGGGTCTTTGCTAGTTGGTTCGGCCGAGTCAATTGACTCGAGCCCGAGCCCGACCCGCGCCGAGGAATAGTGCAAACCCATTAGGGTTTTGATTTTTAAAGTTGAAACTTTGTAGGTTTAATTGGGATAGCAAAATAACTCCAAAATTTATGAAATTTTAATCGAGCTTGCTAACTTTAGAATTAACCTCCCATAAAAATTTCAGAGATTTTGGTGTGCTAGAGTTTCCTCAAGAAATTCCAGAAGGTTATCTCCTGGTTTGACCGGGTTTGACTTGCCTCTAAACTGTTTCAAATCATTCCAAAATTATGAAATAATTCAGAGGCGCCACCAATCAACCCTAGAACCAGGAAAATATTTCCAAAGCATTATCACAAGATTTGACAAGATGATCTTTGCCTTGAGAGAATTGAAGGTTTTGACTTTGCATTTCCCAAAATTCCTTTGCAAGAATTTCAGAAAAGTTCGACAACAGAAGGGAGTAAGAAAAAGTTTTAATTTCTACCCATTTTCTTACATTTGAAACACAAGTTGAAAATGGGGATGTTACAAGAGTATTGTAGAATATTAAGTCGTGTTGCGTACCATGTGGTTCTTATTTCGTTTATTGTATTGATTAGGCGGCGAGGCTACGGGTTTGGGAGCACATTCGTTGCACCTTCTTGCGCAACGCGGAAGGCAAGTACCTTGTTGTTCATATGTTTGGAGTATGATGCATGCTTGATGATCAGTATTGTGTTTTCTCGATATCCATGAGAATATTCAAAGTTTATGTCCTTTTCTTATGTGTTATATACATGAGTATATATATGATGTCTTTCATAATTCATACTTCAATTCATGCATCATAATTCATGTTTTATCCACGGGAGTGGAGTGTAAGTCCCACCATTCTAATGTGGGAAGTTTTGGACATTGTCATGTCCCGTTCACGGAAGTGGATAGAAAGACCCATCAATTCCAGTATGGGCACGTAAGACCCATCAATTCCAGTATGGGCAGATTTGGACACCTGTATGAAACGTTCTTCATACAGGATTTGGATCCCCGCACTTTTGTTAAGGTGAGGGCTTAAGTGAACACCGACGGGTGTGTCACTAGCTATACCGGTATAAGCATGTGTGCAGTCCATCCTTGATTACATTCATCCATTTCATGTTTTTCCTAAGTGCTCACTCGATGCAATGTTCGCATTCTTAAATGATGATGTCTTGTTCGTATATGTGTTCTGTCTTTTTCACTGTACTTGCTGAGTCACGGACTCACTCTTGCGTTGTTTGTTTATTTTAGGTAACCCCTGATGTTGGCTCACTTGGGAGGGAGTAGACACGCACTACTCGTTCACATCATCCTATTCATGTTCAAGATTAAATTTAGTTCTATCTTACATTTGTTATTGGTGAACTGTAATAATTAAATTATAATTGGTGAAGGAAGGACACCTTCTCCACAAGGATGTTGATTTATTCTGCATGCGAACTGTCATTACTGATGATCTAAAATAAATAACCTAGATGGTGAAGTAAGGATACCTTCATCATGTCCTGGATGTTTTGATACTGCCATTAGTTGATACCCTATTTCTTATTCTTCCTCATTGTGTAGATTGTTAGATTAAATAGGTGACATCTTGGCTTCCGAATAGCCAAGGTGTTACAGGTATATTTAAGAAGCCTGCAGATTTCATACAGATGTTAAGGTACTGTCGTCCAATGTCCAGTAAGACATTTTTTATATTACCTAAACACCGCCTTTAATAAGATTACAGAAAGAATGCCATGAAGTCAACTCCCCCTCCTCTCAATATTGAAATTTCACTTGCTGATTAATAATCGTTGACCATTTTTTTAGGATGTTCATGTTGGAAATATGCCCTAGAGGTAATCATAGAGATGATTATATTTCATTATGTTCATAACATTTGATAATATGTGATCTTGTTCCTTGAATTAATCATCAGTTATATAGATCAATGAGTATGTGACTTGTTGGTGAAACTCTTTATCTTATATGATGTCATTCTAAAAGTATCCCTGGTCGAAGGTCACTAGTCGGAACACCAGTGACTCTACGACCAGCACATGTATTGATTGATGACCATGTTTCACCGGTCATGGATATAGAGATATCGAATCAATAATGTGGACACATGTTAGAGAACATAGTGTTGGATAAGACCAACCTTGAGACACTATTGAGATTGTTATGATTCTATGTGTCGTTAGTTAGTCTCAAGCAATGATGATGTATAATCCTTAGACCTGAGATCGGCATGGTTTCCTACATGTGTAATAGCACTCTTAGGGGTTGCCAACGCTACTCGTGAATCGGTAGTTATAAAGGTAGCTTTCGGGTATGCTATGAAACATACGGAGGAATGTGACTTGTCGGATATGTGATTTGCCCCTCCTAACATAACGGGAGAGATGTCTCTGGGCCCCTCGTTGTGGTCGAATAAAGAAAGTGCATGGCCATGCCACTAGTGGTCGAAGTGTCGACCACATGAAGTTATTCGACACTTGATCGAGAAAGTATTGAACAGTCCATGGATGACATATTATCTCACCTGGAGTTCAACCAGATGTCGTGAGGCAAAGGGAGAATACACAAGCAGGTCGTTCAGTTGTCAAAGTCGTATGGAGATGCGACCTAGTCGAAGACTACTCGAACATAATCACCAACTGGTCGTAAGGACTTGCAAACTGGTCGTAGTTAGATACTAACTGGTCGTAAGGAGTTACGAACTGGTTGTAACTGATTATGAACTGGTCGTGACTAAGTACGAGCTGGTCGTAAGTGATAAGGACCTGGTCGTAGATCATATTGCAATAAGGTTCGTCCGATATATTCTGTGTGTTCGGGAATCGTTATGTGCTGCTAGGTACCGCTGACGACTCGTGATAGGGAAAGAGTTTCCGAGTCATAACCGATTACACACGAACCAATAGGGTCACACACTTAAAAGGCTAGGATTTGATTTGGATGGTGATCCGAATTCTTATAGGCCACGAGTTCCTATTGGGCCTCTGCTGGGACCCATTATGGATGCCTATATAGAGGAGCGGTGGCATGGGGTATGATTGATCAATCTTTCTGGAAGAAATCCCGAAACCCTAATAGCCATGCTCTCCTCAACCACGCCGCCGGCGCTAGCACTCCTGCGCGTGGTGTCCCTGCCCCGTACATGTGGATACCTTGGAGGTACTGTTGCGAAGCATCAGCACTAGGACGATCCGCTACTCACGACGTTCATCGGAGTAGGAGGAGAAGGCGCGCGGCAAGTACGACTACGACTGCTTCAACTCGCTACATCGACTCTACTTCCGCTATGGGTCGGCGCGTCTAGTGGTAATCTCGTGATCTATTACTAGCGGAGGTTCCTTGATTGCGCGGTAAAAATTTTGTTTGTACTATCGTAGCCTTCCCGCGATCCTTCAGTGGTATCAGAGCCATCCCGTTTAGTTTTAGATTCGGATTAGATGCATATGGTGATATGCGGGGGGTCATAGATGTGATCTATTTCTATTTCTGTTGGTCGTTCTATGTGATAGATCGTTCTTGGCGATGGTCGATATGATCGTCCATGCGCGGTGGTCGTAAGGTGATTGATGATCGTTATTCTGTGATCGTGTGTTCATGGTCGTATCACGACTTGCCTCTACCGGTCGGGTTTCCGCCATCGGGGCAGACAGTGATCGTAAATCCATGGAGCACGCGAAGATCAATCTGGTTGATCGAATCAGAGTTGCGGTCAGAAAGGGTTAATGTGATTAATTCAATGCGATTTACATGGACGGAGCAGTAGATTGGATCTACATTGTCTGGAAATTTTCACCGAGTAGGACCTTGGAATATATAGATAGGGTTTCTGCCCTTCTGGTGCGGGTTTCCACCCCTGTGGATTAGGACCTTAACTTGTTTTTGGTATTGTTGTTCACGTCATATGTTAGATAGAATGCGATTCTATGCCTAACTTGTTTTGCAGGATTTTGTGAATAGTATGACCCATAATGTATGAGATGCATGTATGTGTGTAATGTTCATGGCCTGCGTGTCATGCTTATTGCAGCCTAAGGTTGTCTATATTTGTATAACGGCCTGCGTGTCGACTTATGATGCCTTTCACTCTTTGTATTTTATCACTAGTGCTATTATCAGTAATGGTTTAGTGGGAGTGCTTGGAGGTTTTGGCTACCTAGAGACATGGCGCACAAGAAACACGGCGCTGGATATCACCTTGTGGAAGGGTCATACTATATCATAATACAATATGATTGTCTGTGAATGCCTTTCTTTTGTTCTTTTATTTCTATGCATGTTATTTAATTGCTTTGGATGCCCTTGACATGGTAGAAGTAAAATTCCCTCACTTAATATTGAGTTAAAATTGATGCCCTCCCAATTTGCTGCACCATCCAAAGTCTTGTATTTTAATGGTAGGTCTTGCCAAAGCAGAGTGCCATTAACTCTCTTTGACTAGATGGGTTTGTGTCAGACACTTACACGCTTAGCATTGGTCTAACTTGACAAGGTCATCATAACGGTTATGGACTTTGGGGCATAGGGTTGGGTGCGAGCATAGAGATGCCGCCCAACAACAAGAGTCATATAGAGATATGATTAGCAAAGGGTTGCTTACCATATTCACTAATCTTCTAGCGATGATGCCAAATCTCACTAGAGATTAATTAATTATGGATCTTGAATCACTAGAATGTCATAAGAGGGATATGGTATTTAGTGGGAGTATCTTTATTAAATTTTTAATACAAGTTACTTTTTGAACATATGTCTTAGTTTTGCATATTTTGTGTTGTAGATCATGGCACCAATCATTGTACCAACATCCAGCTTTGCTTTACATTGGTACTTGATAAGGAAAAACTAAATGGAACAAATTTTGTGGATTGGTCCATAACCTAAGAATTGTTCTTAGGCAAGATAAAAGGAACATATTCTAGAGGAACCAATTCGGATGTGCTGCTGAAAATGTTGCTTCTTTGCTCTTAAAAGCGCCTATAAAAAGGCATGTGATGAGTCCCTTGATGTTAGCTGTCTCATGCTTGCTGCTATGAACTCAGACCTTCAGAAGCAGTTTGAGAACATTGAGGCTTACGATATGATCGTGGCGCTCAAAGGCATGTTTGAGACACAAGCAAGAACTGAGAGATATGAGATCTCAACGAAATTATTTGGGTGTAAGCTAGCTGAGGGTAGTCCGGTGAGCCCACATGTGATCAAGATGGTTGGTTACACACAGAGCTTGGAAAAATTTGGTTTTCCACTTAGTCAAGAGTTGGCTACAGATTTGATTCTTGCTTCGCTTCCTACAAGCTATGGGTCGTTCATTCTGAACTTCCATATGAATAGTTTAGACAAGAATCTCACCGAACTGCATATGATGCTCATGACTGCGGAAGACAGCATTAAGAAAAGCAACATTCATGTGATGATGGTGCAAAAGAGTACAAGCTTCAAGAAGAAGGCTAAGACTAAGGTCAATAGAAAGGGTAAGGCTAAAGCTTCGGATAGGATCCAAACCAACAAGCCTAAGCCCAAAACTAAGTCTGGCCCAACTCAAGAGAATGAATGCTTTTACTGCAAGGAGCTAGGCCATTGGAAGAGGAACTGCAAGAAATACCTGACTGATCTGAAAAAGAATGGTGGAACTAAACCCTCCACTTCAGGTATTAATGTTATAGATGTTTTTCTTACTGATTCTTCTGTTAACTCATGGGTATTTGATACCGGATCGGTTGCTCATATTTGCAATTTGATGCAGAGTCTAACAAGGATTAGGAGAGTTGCAAGAGGCGAGATGGATCTTCGCGTCGGGAATAAAGCAAGGGTTGCTGCATTAGCCATCGGGACCTTGCCATTACTTTTGCCTTCAGGATTTATTATGGAATTAAATAATTGTTATTACGTTCCAGCCATGAGTAGAAACATTATCTCTGCATCATGTTTGATGGCAGAAGGTTATAAATTCATTATTGAGAACAATGGTTGTTCTATATTTTTTGAATGAAGTGTTTTATGGCTATGCACCTGTTTTGAATGGGTTGTTTATTTTGAATCTTGATGTTGCACATGTCTATAATATTAATGCGAAGAGGCTTATGCCTAATAATATGAATTCCACTTTTATTTGGCATTGTCGTTTGGGTCACATAAGTGAGAAATGTATGAAGAAGCTCCATGATGATGGAATTCTAAACTCATTTGATTTAGAATCATTTGAAACGTGCGAATCTTGCCTACTCGGAAAGATGACCAAGACTCCTTTCACTGGTCGAGTGAGAGGCGTCAGGCTGTTGGCACTCATACATACTGATGTATGTCGACCAGTGAGCACGATAGCTAGAGGTGGTTTTCAGTACTTCATTACCTTCACCGATGACTATAGTAGATATGGATATGTCTATTTAATGAGGCGAAGTCGAAATCCTTTGAAAAGTTCAAGGAGTTCGAGTGAGTCTGAGAATCAACTTGGCAAGACAATCAAATCTTTACGATCGATCGTGGAGGTGAATTTTTGAGCCGTGAATTTGGTGATCATTTGAAGCAATGTGGAATTGTTCCACAGACTTACACCACCGGCACTCCACAATGGAATGGAGTGTCGAGCGCGTAATCGGACCTTGTTGGACATGGTTCGATCGATGATGAGCCAATCTGATTTGCCATTGTATTTTTGGGGTTACGCTCTTGAAAGCTGCGCTTTCACTTTAAATAAGTTACCATTAAAATCAGTAGATAAGACACCATATGAGATATGGACTGGGAAGAGTCCTAGTTTGCCTTTTCTAAGGATTTGGGGATGTGATGTCTATGTTAAACGTTTGACGTCTGATAAACTCATACCCAAGTTTGATAAATGCTTCTTTATAGGATATCCTAGGGAAACCAAAGGATATTACTTCTACAACAGGGAAGAGGGCAAAGTTTTTGTTGCCCGGAATGGTGTCTTTTTGGAGAAAGAGTTTCTTTCAAAAGGTGTCAGTAGGAGAAAGGTGCAACTCGAAGAAATTCGGGAAACATCTGAAAGTGTTTCAACTCATACTGAACCTCTATAGGTTGAACAAATTGTTGTTGAACCTGTAGATGAGGCATCAGCCCCACGTAGATCTAAAAGGCCACGTCAATTGCCTATAAGGTATGGGCATGATGTATTATTGTTGAATAATGATGAGCCTAAGTCGTATGAGGAAGCGATGATGGACCCAGACTCTGAGAAATGGCTTGAAGCCATGAAATCCGAGATAGACTCCATGAGTGACAATCAGGTTTGGAACCTGGTCGATCCTCTTGATGGTGTTAAAACTGTAATACTCCGGAAGTGTGAGAAGTCAAGAATCGGATTATTTAAAAACAATCGGTAGAGAATAATTTAATCGGGGAAGTTTTATTTTTCAGTTTTCGTCAAATCCAGCTTAGAGAGGGGCTTTTCTGTTGTTTTCGCTTCCTTTTGGGCTGGGCCTTGGCCCATCTCCTAGTGGTGGCCGGCCAAAGGGGGGAGGGCCACCCTCCCCAAACCCTAGCCGCCCCCCCTCCCTTTCCCCCCTTTTCCTCCTCCCTCTTGCAGCCGCCCCCTCCTCCTCCTCTTGGCCGACTCCTCTCCTCCCCCTTGCACCTCCCCTCTCCCAAGGTGCTGTCCCCCTGCACCTCCCCTATCCCAAGGTGCTGCCCTTGCAAGGAAGAAGAAAGAGAGGAGAAAAGAAGGAGAAGAAGGAGAAGAAGGAGAAGAAGAAGAAGAAGAGTTTGTGTGGAGTTTGGTTCAGCGATTTCTAGTGGTTCTACAAGGGTAACGAGATGCCCTCCCCGCTGTTTAATCCTTATTAGATGCGAAACCGATTAGAATTGATGGTTAATTGTTGGACTGCAGAAGATGCAATTCTGTCCAGAACCTTGCGTGGGTTTTTCGTATGTTTAGAGGCTGAATTTTAAGTTTCCATCTCCTAGAGATTTGTGGGTTATGTCGTTATCTTTCAGTAGCCGCGAAGATCACTCGATTCCGAGGTCTGAGTCAAAAGTTATGGTCGATTTAGTATCTGCTGCCAGAAATCTGACGAGAATAATCTGTCTGGTTATTTCCTAAAATATGAAAGGGAATTTGGTAGAATCTGAAAGTTCACCCAACTAGGTTATTGTAGGTAATTCGATAACCTTTTCAGATTGATAAAGAACGATCAATTCGGAGTTACCTATTAAAAGTTATGGTCATTTTAGTTTTGCTGTTCGTTTGTGTAGACAGTTTCTGTACTGAAAGTTCAGACAATGGTTAGCCTAATTTTTTGGCCGAATTGGAGTATCGTGTCAACTAGAGTATTGTAGATTAGTCAGTTAAGAAACTACAGAAATTGGGTTTACCTCTTTTTGACTTCCAGATCATGAGTTATGTCATTTACCGTGCTGCTGTCCAGAATCAGATTATGGCAGCAAGCGTTGTTTTCGTTTTCAGCTTTATAAACTCGTTTTGAGTCGTCTAGTAAGCATTGTAGAATGCCGATTAGTAGCGCTGGGTTTTTATGACCTTATTGAAATTATTTTACTTGTTTAGGAGGTGAAGCCTCAGGTTTAGGAGTATCGCCTTGGCCGGCTAACGCGTCACATCGGGGAAGGCAAGTAATTGTAGCAGTGTTACTACCGTTTAATTGGTTGTTCTTACTACTTGCAATCCCTATGAGTTTCGTATTGTGAAGTATTATGCCATGGTTGGTTGACTTACATATGAGATGATGACAATAATTACTATTTAATGATTTACGTTGGATATCTTGTGTGTAGTCATGAAATGGTTGCTTTATGTGCCGAATGTGGATCATGGATGTATTTTTCCATAATGATTATGTGGTAGTTGTACAAGTTAATCCTGTTGGTGCCATTATGAGATGTCACATATGTGGTTTATGATTATCATATCACTCATAACATATCATTACATTGCATTGTGGATGTCGCCGCTTATGGCCGCGACCGTACCGGTACAGCATCGTACATTGCCGTAGTACGATGCACACTCTTACCTTGATGGGTAAGAGTGCAGTGGAGCATGGCATGCATTTGCATTAAGCATTGTGGATGGAGGACATGCATTCTTTTGTCAA
The DNA here is from genome assembly GCA_036346255.1 of Ampelocalamus luodianensis. Classification (NCBI taxonomy): domain Eukaryota; kingdom Viridiplantae; phylum Streptophyta; class Magnoliopsida; order Poales; family Poaceae; genus Ampelocalamus; species Ampelocalamus luodianensis. The sequence continues at coordinate 88,498 of JAYEVH010000377.1, read as the reverse complement.
TGGTTGAATTCTTTTGAGGCAGGACTCATGCTAGTCCATGTGTTTTATTGAATGTGATAGTGGAATGTGGTTGTGGTCATGCAATAATATAACTTGTGTTGTAGCTTGCTTGTCATTTGATTAACCTGTTATTCAACTTACTTGCTGAGATTTTATCTCATTCTTGTTGTTTCTTTCCCCTTTGGGTGATTCTTAAGCATTCACAGGGATGGGTAGAGCGGCACTACAATAATGCACTCAATTCATAGTTTCATGCTGTAATAAAGTTGAGAAGAATATAGCCTATTGACTAGTTATTCATGAGTGATCTGTTGATTTATTATTGATGCATTTGTGGACTACACTTGGATTAATCTGCTAGAGGTTGTTTAATTATTGAACTTGTTGCTGTTATCTTTACTCCCATAGTGGTTTATGCTTCCGCTTATTGATTCTTGCCTAGAGTTGCTGCCGAAATTTTATATTCTTATGAAATTATTGGCTAGCTGTAGAGTGGTTAAGTAGTATCCCAGGGTAATGTGGGTCCTGGGGTGTTACAAAAACCATTGAGTGCAAATAGATCTATAAGAAAAAGATTGATATGGATGGAAATATTCACATTCATAAAGCTCGACTAGTCGCAAAAGGGTTTCGACAAGTTCAAGGGGTTGACTACGATGAGACTTTCTCACCGGTAGCGATGCTTAAATCTATACAGATCATTCTAGCTATTGCTGCATATTTCGACTATGAGATATGGCAAATGAATGTCAAAACGGCTTTCCTTAATGGAAACCTAAGTGAGGATGTGTACATGACACAACCTGAAGGTTTTGTCGATCCAAATAATGCTAGTAAAGTATGCAAACTTCAAAAGTCCATTTATGGGTTGAAGCAAGTATCTCGGAGTTGGAATATACGTTTTGATGAGGAGATCAAAAGGTTTGGTTTCGTCAAAAACAAAGAATAACCTTGTGTTTACATGAATTTTAGTGGGAGCGCACTTGTTATTCTAATCTTATATGTAGATGGCATATTATTGATTGGGAATGACATTCCAATGCTGGAATCTGTTAAGGTATCATTGAAAAATAGTTTTTCTATGAAGGACCTAGGAGAGGCAGCATATATCTTAGGAATAAAGATCTATAGAGATAGATCAAGAAGGCTAATTGGATTAAGCCAAAGTACCTACATTGACAAGGTGTTGATTCAGTTCAGCATGCAGGATGCCAAGAAAGGGTTCTTGCCTATGTCACATGGCATAAGTCTCAGCAAGAGTCAGTGTCCTTCGACAACTGATGAGCGAGACCGTATGATTGGTATTCCGTATGCTTCAGCTATTGGGTCCATCATGTATGCCATGATATGTACTCGACCAGATGTGTCATATGCTCTAAGTGTTACGAGTAGATACCAAGCTGATCCCGGTGAAGGTCACTGGACAGCTGTGAAAAACATTCTTAAGTACTTGAGAAGGACTAAGGATGCGTTCCTAGTTTATGACGGTGATGAAGAGCTCGTTGTAAATGGTTACACCGATGCAAGCTTCCAAACCGACAAAGATGATTATCATTCGCAATCTGGTTATGTATTCATTTTGAATGGAGGAGTAGTGAGCTGGAAAAGTTCCAAGCAAGGGACGGTTGCTGATTCTACGACGGAGGCCGAGTACATTGCGGCTTCTGAAGCTGCGAAGGAAGGTGCTTGGATAAGGAATTTCATTGCTAAATTGGGTATGGTTCCGAGTGCCTTGGGCCCAATGGATCTCTATTGTGACAATAATGGAGTAATTGCGCAGGCTAAGGAGCCTAGATCCCATCAGAAGTCCAAGCATATACTCAGGCGTTACCACCTTATTCGCGAATTGGTGGATAGAGGAGATGTTAAGATATGCAAAATTCATACGGATTTAAATGTTGCTGATCCGTTGACAAAGCCTCTCACACAGCCAATGCATGAGGCACACACAAGAGCTATCGGTATTAGATACTTAAATGATTGACTCTAGTGCAAGTGGGAGACTGTTGAAAATATGCCCTAGAGGCAATCATAGAGATGATTATATTTCATTATGTTCATAACATTTGATAATATGTTATCTTGTTCCTTGAATTAATCATCAGTTATATAGATCAATGAGTATATGACTTGTTGGTGAAACTTTTTGTCTTACATGATGTCTAAAAGTATCCCTGGTCGAATGTCACTGGTCGGAACACCAGTGACTCTACAACCAGTACATGTATTGATTGATGACCATGTTTCACCGGTTATAGATATAGAGATATCGAATCAATAATGTGGACACATGTTAGAGAACATAGTGTTGGATAAGACCCACCTTGAGACACTATTGAGATTGTTATGATTCTATGTGTCGTTAGTTGGTCTCAAGCAATGATGATGTATAATCCTTAGACCTGAGATCAGCATGGTTTCCTACATGTGTAATAGCACTCTTAGGGGTTGTCAAACGCTACTCCGTAACTGGGTAGTTATAAAGGTAGCTTTCGGGTATGCTATGAAACATGCGGAGGAATGTGACTAGTCGGATATGGGATTTGCCCCTCCTAACATAACGGGAGAGATGTCTCTGGGCCCCTCGTTGTGGTCGAATAAAGAAAGTGCATGGCCATGCCACTAGTGGTCGAAGTGTCGACCACATGAAGTTATTCGACACTTGATCGAGAAAGTATTGAACAGTCCATGGATGACATATTATCTCACCTGGAGTTCAACCAGATGTCGTGAGGCAAAGGGAGAATACACAAGCAGGTTGTTCAGCTGTCGAAGTCGTATGGAGATGCGACCTAGTCGAAGACTACTCGAACATTATCACCAACTGGTCGTAAGGAGTTGCAAACTGGTCGTAGTTAGATACTAACTGGTCGTAAGGAGTTCTGAATGGTTGTAATCGATTATGAATCGTCGTGACTAAGTACGAGCTGGTCGTAAGTGATAAGGACACAGTCGTAGATCATATTGCATTAAGGTTCGTCCGATATATTCGTAGGTTCGGGAATCGTTATGTCTTTGCTAGGTACCGGCGACTCTCGTGATCGGAAAGAGTTTCCAGTCACAACCGATTACACACGAACCTATAGCGTCACACACTTAAAGGGTGGGATTTGATTTGGATGGTGATCCAATTCTTATAGGCCACGAGTTCCTATTGAGCCTCTGTTGGGACCCATTATGGATGCCTATATATAGAGGAGCGGTGGCATGGGGTATGATTGATCAATCTTTACGGAAAAATCCGAAACCCTAATAGCCACGCTCTCCTCAACCACGCCGTCGGCGCTAGCACTCCTGCCCGTGGTGTCCCTGCCTCGTACGTGTGGATACCTTGGAGGTGCTGTTGCGAAGCATCATCACTAGGATGATCCGTGACTCACGACGTTCATCGGAGTAGGAGGAGAAGGCGCGCGGCAAGTACGACTACGATGCTTCAACTCGCTACATCGATTCTACTTCCGCTACGGGTCGGCGCGTCTAGTGGTAATCTCGTGATCTATTACTAGCGGAGGTTCCTTGGTTGCGCGGTAAAAATTTTGTTTGTGCTATCGTAGCCTTCCCACGATCCTTCAGTGCAATCAAAAGTTAGTGATGTTGTTCTGGGAAAAGAAAAGGTTGTGGAGGAATCTACTCCTGAATATGAGAAGCTTAAATATTACATATTTGAGCTTGAAAATCTACGTCGTGCTTACCTTCCCTTCATCGGAACATCGCTGGAGCGCCATCGGCACCGCGTGCCCGACCACGCCACCACCTCCGTCCTTGCCATCGGCCATTGCCACACCCAAGGTGACGGCACCGTGTGCGCCGCACTCCTCGTCTTCCCCTCTTTCTTTTTCACCCTTCGCCACCGGCCGCCATTCGCCAGCGACCATCAGTCCCAGAGCCGCCAGCGTGCTCCATGCTGACATGGTTGCCACATGGCTGCCACACATGCGCCACCTCAACACCCGCGTGTCACGCATGCATGGCAACCCGCATTGTTTCACGCGCCGGTCCACCGTGGACCCAGTCCATAGTCCGAGGGCCCACTCGTCAGTGACACAATTCCATTTTTGTTAAGAAAAATATTTTGGCCAAAAAACAAAAAACCTCGCTTACGTCATGCTGATGCAATAAGTGGATTTTCTTTTAGAAAAATAATTTCATAAATTCAGAAAATCCATTTCTATCATTTCATGTGAATTTGAATCTTTCGAGAGCCCATTCTCCTTCGTTCAAGCTCCGATTGAAGTGATTCAAATATCTAAATTCAATATCTATCTCCCAAAACCTAAATTATTTAATTTGGAGTTTGTTTTATTTTATTTGAATTTAGCTTATTTTCGTGTATAGATTTCGACGACTTCGGAGAGTCGGATTTCTACGTCATTTCAGAAGAACAATTATTTGAGTAAAGCAAGTTACATCCTTTGATCATATTTGAACCCAATATTTCAAATTATTTAAATTCTATTTTAAATTATTAGCGCATGCTTATTTGTATTCAATTTAATTTAAATTCCTGTTTAAAATTATAGTTATTCCCATTACCATTGTATAGCCAACTTTGATATTAAATTAAACATACCTTGAAACCTTAGATGAAAATCTAATTTATGCAATAGTATGAACTAGAACATTTTGGGAAAAATGTATGCCTAGTCATGCTTAAATAAAAAAAATATTCAATTTGATGAATTTTAGCCAAAAATTCAACTATGGATTTAAAATAAGTCTATATCATTATCATGCCATAGAAATTTACAATTGATTTTAAAAGCAAAATAAAAACTAGTTTGGACTTGGGCGAAAATGGATAGTTGGTGGGTGCAAGTTTATGCACGGGATCAATTCAGTGAATGTTCGAGTCCCATGGGTTTTTTAGGAAGTCACCCAGTTAACTAAGGACCGGTCTGAGAGTCGTATCTTGTTAAGCTCCACCTTACTACCGCAAGTCTGGAGTGGGACAGATTTGGCTAATTAATTTGAAATGTTCCACTGTGGTCATGCCATCCGGATGTGTGGGTGTCAGAATGATCTACTTTTTATTATCCCACATGGTGCAAGAGGGGGCTTCTGTTTGGCTTGAAACCTTACAGCAGCGAAGCCTTAGTGGATATGACTACTTTGGGATGACGCATTACAAAGGCCTTGTGATAATCACTTAGTTGCACACCTGTAAAAGTATGTGAAGCGGACATTATAAGTCGATTATCTCTTGTGGGTAAAGTTGTACAACCTCTACAGAGTGTAAAATTATTCAAATAGCCGTGTCCACGGTCATGGACATGCTGAGCAAAGCCACTCAAAGTTAGAATTTAGTTTTTGATTTCAAAAGATTTTATTAAATGATTTTGGATGATTTATCCAATTGGGAATTCTGGGCAGGAAGCTTTGGTGTAAGGGAGTTAATCCTTCACCAAAAGTGCATCTTGCACTAACTTGACAGTTTAAAATCAAAGAATTTTAGATATCGTATAACTACTTTGGATTTAGTAAATGTATTTAAAATGCAAACATTGCTTTCGCACAAATAACCATATAAGCCTTCCTTTGATATATCCCTACATGCATTATAATCTGTTATTGGGTGTAACTTGCGGAGTACATTTTTATACTCACCCTTGCTTAATAAAATGTTGTTCAGAAGAGAATGATTTCTGACGAGGACATCCCTAACTTGGATACAACCGCGCCTACACACACAGCTGATCCACAACAAATGTTACAAGGACCAATTACTCGAGCTCGTGCTCGCCAACTTAATCACCAGGTGAATTCGTTCATAGGTTTATATATTACTAAGAATAGATTGCTACCTAATGCAAATGATTTAATTGTGCTTAGGAACATGGGAAATGACCAAGGACAGGTATGTGGAGTCATGGACAAGCATAGGAGGCATAATAGAGTTCATCACGTCACTTTGGATCCGAGCCAAGCAAGAGTTCGAGTTGGGCTCGTTCTGGATTCGAGTTCGGACTGCTGCGACAGCACTAAGTTCAAACGACCGTAACTTCTTCATACGGACTCCGTTTGGGACGTTCTTGGACTTCATTGAAAGCTTATCAAGTCTACTTTCTAATGGATCCAACCTCAGCTTCAAATTCCAACCGAGCCGGTCATAATAAACAAAACAATCCACGTCTATTTTTTTTTGTCTGAGTAAAAAAGGGTGCTGCGCCACCTCCTCTTGGGCCCATGGGCCTTTAACCCTAGGGGCGCACGTCCACTTCCCTGGTCGCCACCTCTGGTCATCTTCCCATATAGGAGCCGCCGTTCCCCTGGATAGAACTCGAATTTCATTGAGTTTAGGTTTAGCCATTATGCAAACTTTTATTCTTGATTGTGTTTGACGACCACTGTCAAGACGACCTTCGGATCCACATTTGTTTTTCAATACCATCTATACTACAATTTCTATTTGTAATATCAGATTGCCTATATTTTATTCTTGCTAGTTCTTCGATTGCTCGCAGGAATTGAACCTCGTGTTCAGGTTGATCGCGTTTCCAACACGGTCAATAACGTCGCGGAGTTGGTTCAACGATTGCTAAGGCGCAAGCATCGTCGTACAGTTGTAATCGGATCGCGAGAGTCACCTCCACCAAAATCGATAGTTATCAATCTCATCGAAAGATCGGAACCCCATCTTCATCAATTTCACTACCGGTATGGATCTCGACGACTAGGCCGCTACCCCAGTCGATTGCATGTGGAAAATTTGCTAGGCTCTACTACTTCTTCATCTTCCGTTGTATTCTTTATTGTTGGCTTGTAAACTGTTCTTGTAAAACTCTGATATTTATTAATAAAGTTGTGCAAAATTATGGATATTACCATTTTTGTTTATTGAGTACACTAGCTACTGTTCCAGGGACTAGTGCAGAATACACAAAGGATTTAGGGGTGTTACTCCCGAGTCTGACATGACTTATCCTTGGTGAAGTTGTATCCTAACCCTTGCTTTCCATAAGGGGTATTGGACTTATCTAGGATCATGTTCAATTGTTTCTTACCTTTAGAAATTATTTTCTAATGTGTCCTTAAGGTAAGTGTTCTCTACGGAAAGCATAGAACATGAATCACAAGATTTTTCCTTAAGAAGCCTAGCATGTTTCTCCTTATTGATAGCAACTTGAAGCTTAAGGTCTTCACATGAAGTGCAAGAAGCAGAATTAATCTTATCCTTAAGTTTATCACACTTGACTCTAAATCATTCTAGCATGTCATTCATTTCTCTCTCATGTTCTAAGCAAAAAGAATAAGCACTAGAGTTAATCTTCTGAGAAGCTACCAACTTGCTAGATTCTAGACATTTCTCACATGGAGTGGATTTGAATTCAATTAATTCATTGATAACATTTTCAAGTTGGTGCAATGCAATGTCATGGGTATTTTGCAATTTTGCTAGTTTAGAATTTAAAGCATAGCAAGAGGCACATTCATCAATATCAAGGTCCCTAGCATTCACAAGCTCAATAGTAAGATTATCTACCTGAGACTCTAAGTCCTTAGCCCTAGCCATGAATTTCTTCAACGCCTTATCCTAACTAAGCAATTATTCGTACATTCCATCACATCACATAGAGAGGACTTCGTAGGAGGGAGGTACCTCATCGGATGTGTCATTGTCAATGTAGTCAGCCATGAAGCACATACTGGTGAAGTCCTTAGCCTTGCCCTTATTCTTCTCTTGAGAGATTTCCACCTCTTTGTCCTCCTTGTTCCCGGAGTCCACATCGCCCAAGGAGTGATCTCCAAAGGCGGTAAGAACCTGGTGAGTGGCCTTCACGAGCTTGGTGGCATCGAACTTCACCTTGTTTCCTTGAGGCTTCTTCCAAGCAAGCTTCTCCTCCTTGTGATTTCTCTTGCCCTTCAGCTTGGGGCAGTTAGCCCGAATATGATATAGCTAACCACACTCATAGGAAGTCATTGGACCACCCCTCTTCTTGTTCTTCATAGTGTGGTAAGCCCTTGTGAACTTTCTAGCTAGAAGGGCTAACTCGGGCTCAGGGATGCACTCAAGTTCCTCTTCATTGATTGTCAAGAGGCAAGTGAATGAGAAACATGAGGAATCAGAAGAGCCATCAAGAACCCTCTCGAGGGGATCGGCTACCAAGGCCATATTCTCCGTCTTAGGATGATCAACCCTCTTGATCTCATGTGTCTTGAGTTTGCTATAGAGCAACTCCAAGGTGAGACTAGAAAGGTTGACATTATCCTCAATAGCAATAGCCTTTATCTCTCATTTTTTGGTGTTGATTGCAGCCAAGAGATGGGTAGCATTCTCGGATTGAGAATCCTCAATGTCAATTGCTCTCAGCTAGTTGAGCACCTTGTTGAAGCGAGTGAATACATCATCAATACTCTCACCAAGATGCATCTCGATCTTGTTGTATGCTCACTTGAAGACTATTTGGTGCATTTGCTTGATTTGGGACGAACCCTCATAGTAAGTCTCGAGAGTGTGCCAAATCTCATGTGCAATCTCAAGGTGATAAATCCTATCGTACTCCTATCTACCAAGCCCAGCATGTAGGAGGTTCTTTGCCTTGTGTTTTTTAGCCAAGAGGCTCGTTGAAGTCGGTGTAGCAACCTCGGGTAAAACGAGTAGAGCTTAAAAACCTCCCAAATGGCTTAACCTTTGCTTTGAAGGTAGACACGCAAGCGGTTCTTAGGCATATTCGAACCTATCGAAGACATGCGACTTGGTGGAGTAATTTTCTATCGCCATGTTCAGTGACTAGTTAAAATCATGATTGAACTAATCGGGCTCTGATACCACTTGTTGGACCGGAACGACGACTGGAGGGGGTTAATAGAGCACAACTCTTTTTCGACCAACTGATTTCAATTTCTTCTTCTCCTTAGTAGCTATTGAAGCCATGAAGATTAGAAGTCACAAGCAATGCGAAAGTCTTGCGTTGAAACCGACAAACCCTGAGCCTTAGAAGGGCTCAGGACCGGTCTGACTGCTTGTGTTGGTCGGTCTGACTAGGCTCCGATCGGTCTGACTGTCCCCGTGGGAGGTCTGACCACCTGTGGCCTGGGACCACCCTGAGACGATCACAAAACAACCTAACTTCTACTCCAGTGATCCAAATCCTCTAAATTTTAAACATAACTCATCAAGAAGCTAGGTACCTATTCCAATCAACGATCAGAGAGATCGAGACCAAGGTTCGATGAATTTCTTGGATGAGGTCAAGAAGACACAAGAACCGGGGAATTCAAACATGATCACAAAACGACCTAACTTTCCCCCAAATCCTCTGAAACATTAAACATACCTAATCAAGAAGGTTAGAAACCTTCTCCAGTTGACGATCAGAGAGATCGAGGCCAAGGTTCTTGGGGTCAAGAAAGCACAAGAACTGAGGAAATTCAAACTTTGATCCAAAAACTTGCTCGTGGGTGGATGATTATCAAAATGATCCTAGATGGATTCCCATATGTCCTAACAAGGTAGATCGCAGCATGAACACCAAGAAAAGCAAAGGAACAAGCAAAATCCCAAAAGGCATCAAAGAGAGAGTCTTGAAGAAAATCTTGCTTGGATTGATTTGAGAAATTGTTGGTTTTGTAGCCACTCTACCATAGAGGACAAAAGCTCAACACCTGAGCACTTAATTAATCCATCTCCCTCAAACCCAAGCCTCCCCTACTCCACTTTTTCCTAAATCACAAATTAGGGTTTCTACTTGGGAAGGCTCAAGAGGCACAAATTCTGCACCTATTCCTTTTATAGTGGAGGCTAGGTCAAGATTCTACACCTCTTTCTTTTATAGTGGAAGCTAGGTCAAGAGAGAAAACCTTATCAGACACCCGTTAAGCCCACACACAAATGGGTCTAGACTCACGCACGCTTCTCAAAGTGGATGACAAACTGAGCTTCTCGAGCCTGTTTCTTCATGAACTCCATCTTCTCTTGACCTAAACTGCCTCTCCTTGCGCTGTCTTGTGCCACTGTTTCCCCAAATGTCACCAACCTGATATTTTAGCGAAGATACCAAAATACCCCTCTCGATCCTTCTTCAAAGACCAAGTCCAATCATCGTGAAGCAATCCAATGCTTCGCCATGTGTAGAATGATCAACTTCTCTCTTCATGTCGGCAAGTTTCTCCCATCTATCTCCCACCGAAACCACCATAGCACTTGCACCGACCCCCGCGCCGCTTGATCCAGCCTGTCGCACCGAACTTCCTATTCGGTCATCCTTGTCCATCTTATGCAATACTTGAGTCCAATAACTTCACTCGACATCCTTGATTGTTTTGTACCTTAGTTTTCCAAGCCTAGCATTGATCACCCTCACTGTGGACGGTTGCTAACCACCAAGCCTTCTACATAACAATAGAACAAGAAATTGATTCTAGGTACAAGTTCTTTGCAACTTGAACTGATACAGACCAACTAGTAAAACTAGCTGATGCGTAGGGTGGCCCGATATTTCACGGTATGCACAACAGGATTCTCCTTCTTCTTGCGGCTAGGGTTCAACCCTCCTTGAACCTTGCGGTGATGAAGACAGCAGCAGCTTCTTCGACCACGCTGCAGTATAGATAGATATCTAGATATTCACGCACTAATCAATCACAAGGACGATTAGAAGCATGAACTTGAAGCTTCTCTAAACCGTGAGTAACAAAGATCACGAATTAGACAAGTTGAATCGTGTAGATTCGGTAGGCAATCTCAAGAACAACGTGTTCTTGCCTTGCACCGACCTCAACAAACCCTAGATGGGAAAACCTCAACAAACACACAAGATATTACGCCACAAAGTCGCCGTGACTTTTCTGTATTTCTTCTATAATTCTTCTATCCTCCTTACAATGGACAATGCCCTGGCCTTATATTGGCACCTACGAGTGCGACCGATTATATCTCTAACTCTCGTATCATATAAAGATTCTTTCCTAATACAGTTATAGAAAGATTATAACTGAGTTTCTTTCCTAATACAGTTATGAAAATATTACAACCGAATCAAACTAAAAGATATATATCAAAACTTATCTACAAATGAAAACATCTCTGCCCAAAGAATCTCTTTCATGATTTAGCCACCTGGACGTGATCGTAGACCATCTAGACGTGGTCGTAGATCACCTGAGCGTGGTCGTAGATCACTTGGATGTAGTCGTAGGCCACCTTGTGGTGGTCGTGATCGTGTACTGTTCCCACCCAGTACTGTTCTCGTCGAGTACTATTCCTATCGAGTACTCCTTCCGCCAAGTACTGTTCTCGATGAGTACTGTTCACGACGACTACTCCTCCCACCGAGTACTGTGGTGAAACTGGTCGTAAATCGGGTGGAATTGGTCATATAGATCTTGGGAACCTGGTCGTGGGCCTTATTGAACTGGTCGTGGACCCTGCTGAACTAGTCGTAGACCTCCAAGAACTGGTCGTGGCCCTTGGTGAGCTGGTCGTAGACCTCTAGGAACTGGTCATGGACCTTTGGGAACTGGCGTGCACTCTTGGCCACATCATCCCCTCCCCCTTCAAGTGAAACCGTCTTTGGTTTCAGGATATTCTTCATAAGATCCTTGCTCTTTATAACAATATCAGAGATGATATCCTCATCTCTTTTAGGCAGCAAAGAATGAAACACACCTTTATGCATCAATGTGAAGCGATTAACCCTCCCTTGGTGTTTGACATTGCGATCAAACTGCCATGGACACCCTAGCAATATGTGACACTCGTGCATAGTCACGACGTCGCACTCCACCTTGTCTTCATAGCTATCAATTGAAAATGGTACTAAAACTTTATGTATAACCTTCAGCTTACCAACATTGTGAAGCCACTACATATAGTATGGCTTAGGATGACGCCATGTGGTCAATGAGAGTGCATTAACCATATCCTTGCTGATCATGTTGTTGTAGCTCCCTCCATCGATCATCAGCTTGCACCTTTTGCCCTTGATCATGCATTGTGTTTGAAATACACCACGTTGCTGCCCCTTCTCGATGATCAGCGTATTGTCACCATTCACTTTGTGAGTCATCAAAGTTAGTCCTACTTCTGGATCACAATACACCACTTCTTATGGTGAATCATGGGATTGTTCTGCTTCATGACTAGAGTCGTCACTATCACTCTCCGATGCATAGTGTTCTTGTACGAGTGTCACTTGTCTTGAATTGGGGCAATCTTTCTTCAGGTGACCTCTGCCTTGGCACTTGTAGCATTCAATGTCTCGTGTTCGAGCAATGGAGAAGGCACTCGAATCAGATTTAGAGGCCTCCTTGCTTGCTGTACTTACTGCCTTTGAAGCTTCTTTCAATTGTAGCCCTGGCTTAGAACTTGAACCACCTTCACCATCTTGTTGAATTGGACGTCTCCAACTCGATGGATTAGTGCGGACAACCTTCAGATGGTTGTCCCTCACCCATTGTTCTGCGCACTCCGCTTGGTGAAGTAGCTCTTGGACGAAGTTATACTGCATCAAATCAACACGATTTCGCACATCATCGTTCAGTCCTTCAAAGAAACATGTCATGGTAGCTTCGGCGGACTCCCGAACACCAGTACAAATCATGAGCACTTACATCTCTTGATAGTAATCATCCACGAACTTAGAGCCTTGAGATAGATGACATAGCTTTGTATGCAGCATCCCGGTATAGTACGTTGGAACAAATTTAGTCCTCATGACTTGTTTCATCCCCTCCCAAGTGTGTGGACGATCTCTTGCATGGTTCAATTGATTTCACCAAATAATAGTGTATTCGGTGAAATCAATTGAAGCAACACGAACCTTCTTTTCTTCTGAGTAGTTATGGTTGTCAAAGATTTGATTGACACGTATCTCCCACTCTAAATAAGCTTCAAGATCAGCTCTTCCCTTGAATTTCGGTATGGTGATTTTGATTTGGCCAATACCATTGTCCTCGCATTGCACACCACTGTCGTAGTGTCCTCTATGGGCAGCAGGTCGACGGTAAAAAAGATCACGCCGTGGTGGTTGTGGATAGCCTCCATAGGCATCGGACATTTCATCATCAACAGCACCATAGTAACGAGCGTCGTCATACGACTACACACGTCGTACCAAGTTTGGTGCTTGATGCTGGGCACCGGCCCCTTCAGGCGGCGGTAACCTCTCCTCCAAGCGACGAAGAGTACTGGCCAGATTATTGAAGCCCTTCATGAGGCAAGCGTTCAACGTATTTCGCACTTCGGTAATCCTCGCATTCACCCCATTGATGCTTTCATCGAAATCAGCACGAATGACATCCTCTCGGCGCTTGATGTGGCTGGGGATAGCCTTGAATCGTGCTCGTACAACGAATGGCAATTCATCATTGAGCAGTTCTCCCAAGTCGTCACTGGGGTAACCACTCGAACCCCTTCGGCTCGCTCTTGACATCCTAAAAGCAGTAAGAAAAAATTCCGTACCACGATCAACCACGCTCTGATACCACGATGATACGGACCAACTAGTAAAACTAGCTTATGCGTAGGGTGGCCTGATCTTTCACGGTACGCAACAGGATTCTCCTTCTTCTTGTGGCTAGGGTTCAACCCTCCTTGAACCTTGCGGTGACGAAGATAGCAGCAGCTTCTTCGACCACATCGCAGTGTAGATAGATATCCAGATATTCACGCACTAATCAATCACAAGGACGATTAGAAGCATGAACTCGAAGCCTCTCTAAACCGTGAGCAGCAAAGATCATGAATTAGACGAGTTGAATCGTGTAGATTCGGTAGGCAATCTCAAGAACGACATGTTCTTGCCTTGCACCGACCTCAACAAACCCTAGATGGGAAAATCTCAACAAACAGCAAGATATTGCGCTGCAAAGTCGCCATGACTTTTCTGTATTTCTTCTATAATTATTCTATCCCCCTTACAATGGGCAATGCCCTAACCTTATATTGGCACCTACAAGTGCGACCGATTCTATCTCTAACTCTCGTATCATACTAAGATTCTTTCCTAATACAGTTATAGAAAGGTTACTTTATGGAAAGATTACAACCGAATCAAACTAAAAGATATATAGCAAAACTTATCTACAAACGAAAATATCTCTACCCAAAGAATCTCTTTCATGATTTAGCCGTCTGGACGTGATCGTAGACCACCTGGACGTGGTCGTAGACCACCTGGTGGTGGTCGTGATCGTGTACTGTTCCCACCAAGTACTGTTCTCGTCGAGTAATGTTCCTACCGAGTACTCCTTCCGCCAAGTACTGTTCTCGACGAGTATTGTTCACGATGAGTGCTCTCCCCACCGAGTACTATTGGTGAAACTGGTCGTAGACCTTGGAAACCTAGTCGTGGGCCTTGTTGAACTAGTCGTGGACCTTACTGAACTGGTCGTGGACCCTGCTGAACTGGTCGTAGATCTCCAGGAGCTGGTCGTGTCCCTTGGTGAGCTGGTCGTAGACCTCCAGGAACTGGTCGTGGACCTTGGAGAACTGGTCGTGCACTCTTGGCCACATCATGAACAACGGTAGTCAAAATATGTATCATGCAACATATATGCACTGAAACCCATGAATTTAGCCTAACCCACGATCATCGCCGCCTTCTCGGCAGATGATTCGAGCCTGGTTAGTTAGACCACCGCCCATGGCCGGTCTGATCACCGGCCAGCCGGTCAGACCGCCCACCGATCTAACCCATAGTTGTCAATTCCGTTCCGGAGGCAATACAGTATATGGATGTTTGTTGGGGCACAAGATTATACTAAAGTTTGTTTGAACATGGTGGAATGATTTAGAATTGAAAATGGGGAATTTTTGAAATGTGATTAGTGGCAACCGAGTAAGATTTTCCAATGGGAGGTTCGACCTTAGCTGTGAGACATGATATGGAAAGTATATGAAAATAGAAACCGATAGAAAGAAACAATTAAGACAGCAAATTTACGAAAGGGGTTGCAAATTATTAACTAAATTGCAAAGATAAAGTTATAGTCGTTGCAAAAAAGAGAGAGAAAGCTATATAGGTTTTAATGCTCTCAACTATATATGATTCATATTCCTTGACAAGAGGGGAAAATGGTAATCAGGTGCTTTAAAAAGTAACAATCAACATGGTTTGATTGGGTTTCTTAACAAGATAGGACTATGGTTGTCGGAACATCTATATATATACTAATTGGAGGCTCCTCTACGAGTTTGCATGTTAATATTAGAAGGTAAAAAGTAAGAAATTACCATATTAATAAGAGAAAATTAAAAACTATAAATTTCTACATTAATTGAAGAAAAATAGAAAATCTTGGCTGGATTTTTGTAACCTAAGGCTTGGATTAAGTTTACTTAATTTTGATAGTCATATGGCATCTACCTCATGTTAATTGGTGGCTCGTCTAGTAGCCCTCACGTTAATTCTAGGAAGTAAAAAGTACGAAATTATCACATTAATAAGAGAAAGGAAAAAAGGCTATAGATTTCCACATTAATCGAAGAAAAAGAGAAAATCTTGGCTGTCCAATTTATTAGATTTTTGTAACCTAAGGCTTGGATTAAGTTTACTTAATTTTGATATAGTCATATGGCATCTACATCGCGTTATATAGCAGTATAAAGGAGAGTTTGATAAGGATATTAATTGATGAAGCTAACTCGAAAATAAAAAAGAAAGATTGATGTCTGGCACCAAACTGGACAGTCACAGTTGTCTGTGTGTTTGTGTTGCCCCCTAAACCTGCTCCGCTTGCAGCTAATTAATGTGCACCTAAAGATGTACAAATAGACATAACTATCCCACGGTGATGATGGTATGCTTGGTCACTATGTTTCTAAATATTAACCTAACTATCCTATACGTATAGTCTAAAGAGCCATAGAATAGAATTCTATGTAGTAGTTGATGAAATTGGGAAAGAAGCTATGAATTCCTACATTAATTGAATAAATATAAAAATTCTAGAAATCCCCACATTAATATAAAAAAGAGAACATCTTGACCATCTGATTTTTATTGGTATAATCTACGGCTGAGATCAACTATGAACGTAGCCGTGTCTTTTTAACATCTGACCGTACAAATTAATAGCTTCTTGGTGTTTCCAGCGGGGACTCTTCCCTGCCTGAGGTGTGTCCCCTTCGAGGCTAGTGTTGTATTATCCTGCCTTTGGTTTCGAGGAAAAAAAACAAATTAATAGTTTCAATAGAAATAGGAAAGACAAAGATATAGAACATAGGTCCTCAGCTTGAAAACAAAACAATGCAACTCATTCAAAGTCAAATCATACTCAGGAAAACACCAAGGCATAACGTTGATGCCGTATCTATAACAACTAGTGAGATTCAAGCCACTTCCTTTGTTTTGAAGGCAAAAAAAAAAAATCCCCCAATAACCCCAAAAAGAAAACCTTCTAGAAATTCTCTCGTTGACAGATAAAAAAGAGAATGATCTACCCTATTTATTCTGCAGACCCGGATTATAACAGTATAGATTAACCATAGATAGATGTTATAGTTATATAACAAATACAAATATATAAATACATGTTGTAGTATCTAGCCGCATAATTGTACGGATAATTCGGCTAGTGTATACAAAATGGAAACCAACTCGAAGGCTAGCCCGACAAAGACAATACATGTTGGGGGTAAACAGGCCAGTTTTGTTCAGTCCACAATTGTTTCTCAAGATGCTATCTCAGCGTAATTCTCGGTTGATCCCGTGTTGTCAACTGCTTCCTTTGTTGACGATGGCAATTTTTCATGACACATGAGCACCAACTCTGTCTTTTTGTAGGGGTAAGCAATGACCGTCTCCTCCAAACATCATAGTGCATGTATGACAATGTGATGACTTGTGCAGATCTAGCCATGGCTAGCATTCTCTCTTTTTTTTCTTCTTTGTCTTTCGATGATACAACATCACCCCAAATGCTACGGGTGATGCCACCACAAAGGTCAAATCAGTTTGAAGAGGAAGGGTATTTATGCATTTTTGTGGTATAACTTGATCAAATCCTACGTTTTAAATTAAAATAGTAGAAGTGCAATTTTATGAGCCAACATGAGTTTTAAAGTGTCATATTTGCTCGCCTCTTGTTTGCAATGGTACTATTGCAAACAACCAATTTTAAAGCGGCATATATGCAATTCTCATTGAATATCTTGCTACTGAACTACTCATTGATGATACACCACTCCAGAATTTGCCCTGGTTCGGGATTCCTAAACCATGGCCATAACCAGTGCACAAGAATATCGTTGAACCTTCATGCAGAAAACAACAATACCTTTTCATCTTTTCCTCACCAACTCAATACCATCCTCTATGTTGTATGAACATAAGTGAAAACGTACCAAAACATTAGTAACATTTATTCAATCCAATTCAAAACAGTGCTACAAGGTACTAGTTCAATAGGATTATGGAGCACATGATCTGATTTTTAACCTGCTATCATCCTTTCTTCACTTTCTAACTGAATTCCTGCAGCAATTGGTCTTAATAAGATCGGCCATTATGAGTACGCCTTCTGACCTATTGCTGTCTCTCTGTGGAACAATTTTCATGTTTCATTCTGCCATAAACCTTTATTCTTTGTACCAAGTGTCTCAACAGCGGGCGTCATGCACCGTAAGAACCACTTCTGACAGGATAATGACGCCCATCTCCACACGTGCCAGTTAAGACTTAACGTCACTGCCCCTACCCCTGCCACACGCTACAGCTGCCATCTCTGCTGCTGGCCTGGCGCTGCCCTCCAGCGTGTCGTTGCTGGTAATGCCTCCTGCAAGAGCTGACAGCGCTGCCCTCCTCCTCAACCATCGCCATCATCGCCGACCCCAAAACCTAACTGGACTTCAGGGATCATCGCTAGCCGCCCTCTGGCTCTGCCCAATGCACGTTGCCATTCTCGCGGTAGCGGTGGCGCTCTCTGCCTCGCCACCCTGCTGCCACCACCGCTTACCGCAGTCCGTCGGCCACCCAAGATCCTAAGCTCAGGGCCCCCGTGGACGGATGACAAAACGTATCAGATATTAACTTATATGGAACACTTGATCATCAGCCAAAAGGCCGAGAAAGATATGAGTTGCTTCATGCTTGCCCATGTTTTGTTAGGCTGCTCATGCTGTCGCCCTGCTCTTGCCTCTCGATGTGGGACTAAAAGTAAGAGAGTTTTTGTTTGGACAAAATTGTATTGTAGACTTGTAGTAATGTTGGACATAACAAATTAGCAATGTCGAAACATACTGGTATAGTGAATTCCAGAGATATCAGAACACATTACTTCTCATTGTGTATAATGCACTTTGTGTTACGATTTCAGCAATAGCATGCCTTTGCCATACCTGAATCTCAATGCTAACATATCCTTCAGGGCTTTGCTATGCTGCTCATCCAAAGTTCTCCTAGAATCCAGAATTAAGCACCCACTTGGCAAGGTTTCAACCATATTATTATTAGTATACATGCTAATATCACAGAAATCTAAACGTCTTTTCGTAAACACATCCTTGAGCTTTTATCCTAAACGCATTGGTGTAATGGTTGGAAAAGCATGAGCTCACGCATTGGAAGCAAGGCAAGCATACATCATACTCTGCATGATTTGCACATAGCGAAAGCCTAGAGCTACCAAAACTGTCCATATCTTAAGTTATTAACTTCCTAGCATGGTTACATACAGTTGCATCTATATCACTCACAGCAAAAAGGCACATCATTCATCTTCCTACCGCCACGAGATGATGAAAAGCACAGTGAGACTCAACGAGATCGTGAAACATAAGATTATTTCAGACAGAAGGTATCTAGATACCATATTTTAGCACGTGTTGATAATTGTAGCCACTTCCACATCGACAAACCACTGAAGATTCGTGATACTAGCATTTCACTCTATCTCGCATAAACACACTAGAAACCAACACTGTACAAATACTTTACAGAAAGAGCAGAATCCTTGAACGAAAGAAATAACTGCGAAGGGAGGCTATATGCCACAAATGTCCTTAAAACTTTAATTCCTGCTGAAAACATCAATAACTTTCATATTTTCCTCACCAACGCAATGCAGCAGTCAGTACCGTGTGAGCATGAGTGAAAACCGAAAACATTAGTAATCTTTCATCTTTTCCTCCAACTCATCACAGAGGTACAGTACAAGTTGGACAGGATTTAACGAGCACATGATCTGATCTGCAACCTGCCTGCCATCCTTTTTTATTTCTGACTGAATTCCTTGCAGCAATTGGTCTAGTGGGATCAGCCACTCCGACCACACCTTTCACATTGTTTCATTCCGGAGTATTTTTGCTGATCTTGATCCTGCTCAATATAGGAAAACTCCATCAAATACATAACTCTCATCAATCACAGGTTTCATTCTGCCGCATGGAAACCTTAATCTATTCATTTGGTGTCTCAACACCAAGCATCCTTTACATCCTATAAGATCCACCCACTATTCTGTATGCTTAGATCATCCTGTATGGTTTACAAGCATGGTAAAACATAAAAAGATGTCTGCGATTTTTAATACCGTATTTGGGATTGGTACTCTTATTTTTTCTTTTTCGAAGACAGGGATTGGTACTCTATATAGGCCCACCAACTAGGCTCTGTTTGGCATTGCGGTGGCGTTTCAAAAGTAAATATCTTTTTTTAGTTTTGGAAATAGCTGTTAGTTGAAAACGTCATTTTTAGAGTCATAACAGCAAAATCTTACTGGAATTAGTAAAGATTCATGTAACAACCGCAAACTGACCCTTAGTGGCTGAATTTAAGGTCACCACTCTTTTTAAGGCTAAATGTTCACTAGCACTACCCTTTAATCAACAATATACATATTGGAGAAGCTCACAAGCATGTGCAAGGATGAAGAATAAAAATACCTTCAGCTTAAGAACACCTAGACCATAAAAAAGTTTGTAGCACTTCACATTTAAACACCTAAAATATGAAACCAAAAACCCTATTTAAGTTTCATTGTTTCAAAATGTTTATTGTGAGATTTAGCACAATTAATTGAAAATACTCATGAACTCTACAAAAAAATTGAAGCATACAAATAGAGGAGAATCATGTACTTGTGACAACCATCAAGAAATATAAAAAACAACATAGCACAAGTTTTTCAAGAAGAAAGTCATATCATGGTTATTACAAGATCAAGAATAGAAGATAAATTTATTGCATACAATTTTAACTTGAGGTTCTCAGTATGTTACCTCTTGAATCTGCTATCGGAATGAATCTGAGGAAGTTTCAGAGTGGATAATACCTGCATACAAACAAAAAGAGTGAAGACCATAATTGATTATTTTCTTAGCAAAAGCCACAAGATGCTGCAGGATAAAAATTAGTAATACTAGGGCCCGTTTGGAACGCAGGAATTTCACAGGAAACAGTTCAATTCCCATAGGAACTGGGGAAAATTCTCGCATTCCAAACGGGGCCTAAGTGGGGCAAACAAGTAAAATGAAAGCATTGAAATACATGAAAAAAATTTGGTCAAAATATAGCACAAAAAGACCACCTTGCTTGATAACAGGTAAGGCGGCACTTTATAGTGGGAGAAGGTAACATGGCTGTGTGACACACTCATGACAAGTAAAACAGCAGAACTAACAGTAAAAGAAAGCCTAACAATAGTTCATATCAGGTTTTGTGTGTGCTCATGTCTCTATTTTGGTTTTTCAGATGTATTGTGAATGAATCAGATGCACGATTGCATGCTTAACCACACTACAGACCATGTCAATTTGGCCTTTGCATTCACCAAACCACATTGTTTAGCCCAATATCTAACGCCATCTCACACTTCGCTAGAAGATATACTCCCTCTAGCTCACAAAAACAAGTCGTTTTGGAATTCAAGCAATCAATGTTATGTGGGGCCACACCTACAGGCAGCGGCAACATCTGGTGCAGCCGCATGAGATAAGTCTCCCGATACTTCATTAGGATATTTTAGTTTAATTTGGAAAGTCGATCCTTAAGATCGCATTAGTTTAGGAAGAGATCCTTTCGAACTAAGAGATTAGGAAGAGATCCTTTCGATCCCCTTATCTGTAAGAGATCCTTTAGATCTCCATCTTTATCTGTATCACCTCTATCTAAAAAGAGGTGAGTTTTGTTTAGGAATCAAGAAAAAAAATCAAGAAATCTCCTTCCCTACCTCCTTCTCTACTCTCTCCCTCCTGCTGGCCAGTCACCAATGCGCGCCTCACGGCCATCGAGAAGAAATTCGGAGATGGCCTTGCGCTATTGGCCGAGCTCCTCCCCTGCCCACCCACCACCGCATCACCATCTACAACGACACATCCCGCCAACACCATCCTGCCATACATGATCCCTCCCATCATCTCTTCACCCGAAGCCGCCACCTCCCACCATACTTTCCACCCCCACTTCATACCGCCCACCACCTCGCCGTGCCTCCCACCATGGATTCATAGGCCTTGCGGGCTACTACCGCAAGTTAATCCGCGACTTTGGCTCCATTGCAGCACCACTCACCAAGCTCCTAAGAAAGGAGGCATTCGACTTGTCTTCCAAAGCATCCTCGGCCTTCCAAGCTCTTAAGGCCGCCCTGTCCACTGCCCTGGTACTGCACATGCCAAATTTCTCCAAGGCATTCATCGTTGAGTGTGATGCATAGCGAGGGTCCCATCGCCTTCTTCAGCAAGCCCATCGCGCCTCGTCATGCCAAATTGGCCGCCTACGAGCGCGAACTCATTGGAGCCTCAAGTTCCTGTTTGACCAACGATTGTCCACGATTCCGCAACGTCATTGGGTTAGCAAGCTATTTGGGTTTGATTTCTCCGTGGAATTTCGGACGGGTTACCTGAACACAGTGGTCGATGCTCTATCTAGGCGGACAGCACGGCCAGCGAACTCCACGCCCTTTCGGCCGCCAACTTTGACATCTTCCCCGAGCTTCTTCACGCGGTGACCACGAACCCCGAGCTCGTCACCATTCCCACCAAGATCACGGGGGGCTCACTCGGTGCTCCATGGGGCTTGTTAGACAGCCTCATTACCTTTGCTGGTCGGGTCTTTGTCTCCCCGAGCTCCCCCTTCCTGTCGGCAATTCTTGAAGCCGCCCACAGTCTAGCTCACGAGTGTGTTCAAAGACGCTTCATCGTTTCCGCCACAACTTTCACGTTCCGGGTGCCCATACCATTGTCCAAGATTTTGTACGTACATGTCTGGTCTGACAGAGGAACAAGATAGTACATCTTCATCCTGCTGGTCTCCTGCAACCACTAGATGTTCCGTTTCAGGCTTTGTCCGACATCGCTATGGACTTTGTTGATGGATTGCCCAATGTCCATGGGAAATCGGTCATTCTTTCCGTCATTGACTCTGCTTCTCCAAATACGCACATTTTATTCCTTTAGCGCATCCTTACTCCGACAGTTCAGTGGCGTGGGCATTCTTCACCAACATTGTGATTCTCCATGGTACTCCAACCTCCATCGTGGGTGATTGGGATCCGATCTTTACTATTATTTTTTGGCAAGAGCTCTTTCGATTGGCCGGCATCCGCCTCAACATGAGTTCTGCATACCACCCACAATCCGATGGGCAAACCGAAGCAGTCAACAAGGTGATAGCTATGTATTTACGGTGCTTCACAAGTGATCGGCCCAGGCAATGGCTCGAGCGGCTTCCGTGGGCCAAATATTGCTACAACATCGCATTTCACTCAGCCCTCAAGACAACGCCATTCCAAGTGTATGGTTGTGTTCCTCCTTCCTTGCACACGTACGAAGCAGGTGACGCTCGTGTTCAGGCCGTCGACCGATCGCTGCTTGACCATGATGAGCTTCTCCACAACATCAGGGAATGGCTCTTACAGGCCCAACAACATGCGAAACAGTACTACAACCAACATCACCACGAGGTGGTTTTTGATGTCGATACATGGGTTTGGTTGCGCCTTCTACACCACCATGCTTCTTCGCTCGGTCTCCCCACCAAAGACAAGTTGACTCCACGCTACTATGAACCTTACAAAATAGTGGAGAAAATTGGCTCGGTTGCCTACCGCGTTGCTTTGTCTCTCGGCGCCCGTCTCCATGACGTCTTTCGTGTCAATCTCTTGAATAAATATCATGGTGTGCCACCATCTGCTCCACCGGTTATTCCCGTGATGCATCATGGTCAGGTGGTTCCTACCCCTTCGGCTGTCCACAAAGAATGCCTCTAGCGTGATATTTCAATGGCACTGGTAGCTCACCAGTTGATGCCTCGTGGGTCCCACTCAAGTTCACAAAGACTAATCCAGATTTTGAACTCACAGACGAGCTGCTTCGCGAGGAGGGGGGAGATGTTATGTGGGGCCACACCTACTGGTGGCGCACCAAGCAGGTGGCGGCAACATCTGGTGCAGCCACATGAGATAAGTCTCCCAAGGCTTCATTAGGATATTTTAGTTTAATTTGGAAAGTCGATCCTTAAGATCACATTAGTTTAGAAAGAGACCCTTTATATCTCCTTATCTGTAAGAGATCCTTTAGATCTCCATCTTTATCTGTAACACCTCTATTTAAAGAGATGTCAGCTTTGATGGATAAGTCTCTGTGTTGGCTTTTGCCGCCCTTTAAGGACAGCATCCTTGACTGGCGGTTAGCATCTCTTTAGGACAGCATCTTTGGACAGAGCATCTTGGACTAGCTTTAGGACTAGCTTTAGAGGACAGAGCATCTAGGACAGAGCATCTAGGACCAACATCTAGAATGAGCATCTTAGACTAGCATATGCTTGGCATATGCTCGGCATATGCTTGGCATATGCTTGGTGATTAGCCCTATAAATATGTATCCCCAACCCTCAAAGTTGGGATGGCATTGTGAAGAGAAATATACAAGAAAAATTGCCCGTCTCCAAGTGTCATCCTCTCCATGAGAGTAAGGATCTTGCTATCACCAATAGTAAGAGTCCAGCGACTAACAAGTGGTATCGAGCTATACTATCCTGTGCTGAGCATCTCCTGCTCATCTCCTTCTCGGCCTCGCAGCAGACCCAGCCAGAGTGCGGCGAGCTCCATTGCCCACGCCACTCCTCTCCGAGGCGAGCGGCTCGTCGAAGCGACCCTCTCTCCACGCAACACCCCGATGGCGCGCCATGTCCGCAGGCGATCTCGGCCTTCGATGCGCCTCGAGCATGCGGCGTCGTGACGGCCGAGCTTCGCCCGCGAGCAAAGACGAGCGAAGCGGCGGCAGAGACAGCCAGCAGCGCGAAAAAGCGTCGGTGCGGCATGCGGCCGGCAGCAGCCGCGGAGAGTGGAAGCGGCGGCGAGCGGCGGCGAAGCGCGCGTGCGAGCAGAGTCGAGGTTCACTGCGGCGGCAGCGGCGACTCCATCTCTGCTGATGGCAGATGCAAGCAGCGGACCTTGAGCGGAGAGGAGGCGCGCGAGGCGAGCAGCGCGCGCAAGGCGGCGCTCCACGCCACGGCGGCGGCGGCATCGAACGAAGCGCGATCGCGGCTGGTGGCGCTCTCGAGGAGGCGCGCGGCGGCGGCGGCGACGGGTCGGCGGAGGCGCGGCCTTCACAGCGACGCGCTCTCCCCGGTTGATGCGTGGTCACCACGAGTACCGGTATCGTCGAGGGCGTCGGCCGGCGGCGGGTGGCCTACCTCACCAAGTCCAACTCGTCGAGTGGGCGCGGTGATGAAGGCGAGGCTCGGTGCGGCACATGTGGGAGGCGGTCCGATGCGGCGGCGTCGACTACGACCGGATCGGCGGCGCTGGATGCCTCATCGCCGCAGATCCGCCGAGATGCGATTCTCGCTCTCAACAAGCGATGCCAAGGAGGCTTGGGACGCCATCGCCTGCGCGCGCGCGGCAACGCATCGCGCCCGCAAGTCCACGCCGGGCGCCGCGCGGGTGGGAGACCACGGCCTTCAAGCGGTGAGGGCGTTGATGACTTTGCTCTCGTCTCAACACTCTGCTGCGAGTTGGTAAAGTTCGGCGACGACACTCTGGCGAGAGAGAGCGTCCGAGCTCTTTCACTGCGTCCCCGAGAAGTACAAGCGGATGGCTCGGTCGATCCGGTCTGCTGGACCTCTCCACGATGTCGATCGAGGAGGCGATAGGTCGCCTCAAGGTCGTCAACGATGATGAGCCACGATCTCTCGGGACCCGTCACCATTAGCGGAAGCTCCTCCTCTCTCGGGAGGAGGGTCGCGACCAAGGTGACGAGGAAGAAGGGAGCCTTCTTCCACGACGAGCGCGTCGCATGCGTGGCAAGCGCGGCAAGCGCGCAAAGACGCCAGTACATGGGCACGAGGACGTCCGGGGTGATGGCCGTGGGCGCCAGGCGGCGCGCCCGGCAAGCAAGAGCGACGCGAGGCGACTCTTGCTACAATCTGCGCAAGCTTGGTCATTGGGCGAGGATTGTCGGCGACCACGGCGCGTCGAGCCCACGTCGCGCGAGGAGGAGGAACAACCGGCTCTGTTCATTGCTCGGCGAGCATCGAACTACCTCCGTGACCGCCGCAACAGCTCTCCTCCACCTTGACGAGCCAAAAGCACACGCCTCCCGGCGAAAGTTCCGGCAGCAAGGATCGGCGGGTGGTGCCTCGACACCGCGACACCCACCACATGACCGGGCGGCGGAGTTCTTCTCCGAGCGTGACTCAGCGTTCGAGGCTCTGTCAAGTTTGGGGGCGCCTCGTGGAAATCAGGACGACGCTCGCTCTAGGATCGGGATGGCTCAGATTCTCACAAGGAGACACACAAGACTTAGGGAGATTGATGGATAAGTCTCTGTGTTGGCTTTTGCCGCCCTTTAAGGACAAAGATCCTTGGTGGCGGTTAGCATCTCTTTAGGGCACAAGATCTTTGGACAGAGGATCTTGGACTAGCTTTAGGACTAGCTTTAGAGGACAGAGCATCTAGGACACAGCATCTAGGACAGAGCATCTTAGACTAGCATATGCTTGGCATATGCTCGGCATATGCTTGGCATATGCTTGGCTGATTAGCCCTATAAATATGTATCCCCAACCCCTCAGGTTGGGATGGCATTGTGAAGAGAAATATACAAGAAAAATTGCCCCATCTCCAAGTGTCATCCTCTCCATGAGAGTAAGGATCTTGCTATCACCAATAGTAAGAGTCCAGCGACTAACAAGCTTTGCTTAGGAATCAAGAAATAAATTAAGAAATCTCCTTCCCTACCTCCTTCTCTACTCTCTCCCTCCTGCTAACCGGCGGCTAGAACCCTAGGGTTTTTGCCCACAACAGTCAAACTTTAGAAACTTTGTCTATTGATATCTTTTTAAATATTTAGATTAGATACATTAAAATCATATGTGTATATTCATCTCGAAAACTGCATTCATAACATTATAATTTTATTGGTTTTTACAAATATATTACAATAGTAATTAGTGGTCAAAGTTGCATTTTGAGAACCGTGTCGATGCCCAAAACAACTTGTTTTTTGTGAACTGGAGGGAGTACTTTATTACCAATAACATCTCATGCATAGACCACTGTTTTGCACAGCAAAAATAAATAAAGAAAGAAAAGGTACTCCCTCTGATTGCAAATGTTAAGTCATCCTAGAAAGTGTGCAGTAAAAGGTTACTAGGTTTGACCATCAATATATAAAAAAATATCTAGGTGGCCACATGAAACTGGTATTACTAGATTGATTCATCATGAAAAATACATTTATATATAAAACTTTTAAGATTTGCAACAACATGATAGCAATTAACAGCCCAAATAGTACCTTCGATCATATCAAATGACCTACATTTGCAATTGGAGGGGCTAACCTGTTCACTGTGATCACAAAGACAAGGACCACCACCTTCCGGAGGCCTCAACATCATCTTCAACAACACAAGGGCATGAAAGATCCAAGGTGGCAATGCCCCACTATCTTGCAATTGGTCAGATTCAATACCATCCTTCACCAGATATAAGAGTCTCTGACAGAACAGAAACACATGTTAGAATTTTAAAGGATCCAAATACAAATGTAATTAAAATCTGCAAACAGCATGTTTGTGCCAATCTGACAACATTGTCCATCTGAAACGGTTGAGATGAAAGTGACTGAAATAAAGGTCCATAATTTTCTCATGAGACCTAATATTTTTCACCTACATTCATCTCACGAACCAATAAGATGGAGCTCCCAAAGTCCAACCGTCACAAGCGTGCCATTTGAACTGCATATCACAGGATATGAATTGTGTTCTTATCAAGGAGGGGCACACCGGGACACACTATTCTTTATGGAAGCCTGTAAGATGTCAAATCTCTGAGAGGATAGCACCACTGAAATAACTATATTAAATTCAGTGTTATAAACAAATGGACAGATTCAAAAAGAAAAGAAAGAAGGCATGTCACAGTACAAATTAGAGAGATATTATTCAAATTTCAAATGTCATCATTGCAGCCATCAGCCATGTTGTATTTTCACAGCAATAAATCATAAATATCTAATTTATCATACCAAATAAAAAAAGCAACAGTCGTTACTAGGGGAAACCGTTTCTTGTCCTTTTATTTATATACTTAAGCTCAGCAGGTTGTCCTGCCTGACATGGGATCATGGTGCAAATACCCATATCAATGGCTCATCATCTGTTCCCTGGACCCTCATGGCTGCTGTGCGAACACATGCAGGGGTGCACTGCCACCGAGAGTAGCAAGGTCGCTCGCCACGCATCGTGCTCAGCACGGTACGCTGACAACCCAATTTGAAGTTTTTAGGAACCCAAATTACTTGTTTTGCATGACTACGAAATACTCGGGGGCAATTACACTGCTAAATTTATTCTCCAGTTACTTTTGTATGTTGAAAGCAATCAAAGCATAATGCAGGTGCATGGGCTAGTGCAGGCAGCACACATCGCAGTACATGCCACATGTGGAATAACAAATCATTAATGAACAGAAACCAGAACAAACAATTCATGTTAGTAAAGGTCAGGCAGTGCAGCCCATTGAGCGCAATACTGATAAAATCAACGGAAAAATGGTTTGTACAAATAGAAAAGAATACTAACTGTATTTATTCCCAAGGTCATTGCTCATTAGATAAGGAAAGTAAGTTGAAACCCCATTTGGAGGTAGAGAAAGTGTGAATTGGATCTCTGGAAATGGTTAATAGTTCAATAAGCTCGATGTAAAGCTAGCCCTACAATAGTAGCAGAGGAAGACAAGCTGTGAACATGAACACACATATGGGACATTCAAGAGGCTGTTAGATATTCTATGAGAATTTCATTTCTTGAGGCCTTGAGTTAAAAATAAAAATAATTGTTGTTTAGATGGTTCTCCCGATAATTTTTTGTCCTGGAAACCCATGCTACATTTCAGTTATAGCATCATGAAGTCAAGATATAATTTGCATATAACTCAATGTCCTACATCCTTACAGATAGATGGTATAGAGATTCGAAATAATAGAGTTAGGCCAATCATTTCTATTACAGGTTCTAGTGTCTTCATTTTGCACATGCCAATTATCAATCAAACCAGAATATAGTAAGCATAACTCCTCAAACTGTTTAAAGAAAATAGCAGCACAAAGCTTGTACCACTCATATTGAGGAGACTATCATATGTCTGCCCACACAAAAATATAGTTGTTTCTGTTCTAGAAACTCTGATGCACGGACACGTCTAGAAGGTGGCGAGTCCGTGTCGGACAAAAACACGGCTCCGACACATATGTCAGGCATGTCCGAAATTAGCCCCGCGAAAAAATGAAATTAAAATCGGACACGTATTGGACATGTATTAGACACGTATTGATCATTTCGGCCCAGTCCATTTGGCCCAAAGGTGGTAGCCCAACCCATTCCTATTCCCTACCTTAACCCTAGCATTCACTCCAGAGCTCACTCCCTAATCCCTTCGCCGCCGCTAGCACCGTGACACCTCGCCCGCCTTGCCCGCTTGCTCGCCGCCGGCTCGGCGCGACCCTCCCCTCCGCACACCGCCCTTTCCTTCTCCCGACCGACGCCTACTACTCGACGTGGCGACGCCAACACCGCCCATCCCTCGCCGTCGCCACGCCACCGCGTCGCGCGCGCGCCCGCCTCGGCGGCTCGATCGCTTTGAACCCCGAATCGGGCGCCCAAACCGCCGTTTCGATGTTATTGATGTACAGATGTTGATGCGCCTCTTGTTCTATCCGGTTCAAGTGATGAGCGCGATGACGATGACGGAGAAGATCCTGGCGCAGGCGTCAGAGCATGCGAGCCTAGAGCCCTGGGGAGAATGTGTGAGTCGACGTTGACGTGCAGATGATGCGCGACGTTTGCGGCCCGGGCACCATCGGGATCTTCAAGTGGGAGTTTGGGAAGGACACCAAGGTATGGGACCGCGAGAAGGTCGTCATCATCCCGGACCACTACATCTTCCCAATGACGAACGAGCAAATCGGAATGTTGATATCCCTAGGGATTCTGTATGGAGTAGAAGATCAAGTACTTCTATGACATAAGGACCTGAGCGATTTCAGAGTATGCCGATGCATTTCCTTATCGATTCATTCAATTGATAGCTTGTTTGTTTCATATCAGACCTGTTTTATGTTCCTTTTGATGAAAAGAAGGTTTTTGTTTAAAAAAGTTTACATGTTTTGAGTTGTTTGTAGGCAAATCCAGATTACAAATGTGTTTGCCACATTGCGCTTGCCCAAGAAAGCCACTGCCAACCAAGCGAGGTACTTTACTTACTATACTAACTACTAAGTACAGGATTAACATAATCCAATTGTTGTATAGGTTCTCATTGGTACTGATTCTCATACATGCAATGCTGGAGCCTTTGGTCAATTTGCAACTGGAATTAGAAACACTGATGCTGGTTTTGTGATGGGCACCGGGAAGGCTCTTCTGAAGGTATGCAAAAAGTTTTCATTACTTCCAGATAGAATTTGAAAGTCAAGTCTTACAGAAAGAAAAGGGCAAAGACATGTTTGCCAGTACATATGCATATATATATATATATATATATATATATATATATATATATATATATATATATATCCAATGTCCCGTGTCGCCATTTTTTTTAGAAAATGGCAAATCCCGTGTCCAACACGCGTGCCCGTGTTCGTGTCCGTGCATCATAGTCTAGAAATGATGCTCATCTAAACACTACAAATCGAACTGAATATAATAAGAATCATATAGTCAGACAATATAGCTGGGACAAAGGACTACAAATGTAATGTTAATTCATATGAAAATGGAAAAAAGTTAATTTGTCTAATAATAGCCTTAACGGTACAGGGGAAGAAATCATTACCTTTTGTAAATTGCAGATGGTCTTTTGTTCAATTATCGTCTATGCATCGAGCATTTGTATAATGGGCTCTCAAGGTGTTTTTGTTGTTAACCAAAGTTAACCTATATAATTGGGTACCAATGAGCAACAGGAGTCTGATAGGTTACAATTCAGTGCTTATGCATATGTTGCTTGTTCTGTTTTTTCCCCTTATCAAGAATGGAAGGATGCACCACTTGACAACAATATTATTTTCTTCAAATGTTTTTTTTTCAGGATAAAATTGAGTGCTACACCAACAAAACTATTACCAAAAAAACATTTTAGGTAGTGAGTTTTCAGTCACACACTAGCATGAACAGCAAACATAACTGGAGTGTACAGCAGAGAATTTGTCATATGTCATTATGCAGTAATGAAGCATTAGTTTCAGTCTTTCACTTTTAGGAAACCAAAATCTGTCAAACGCATTTCAGGGTTTATTTAGATAAGAAGCTCTATATTATCATGACAAGCAA
Source organism: Ampelocalamus luodianensis (assembly GCA_036346255.1). Lineage (NCBI taxonomy): Eukaryota > Viridiplantae > Streptophyta > Magnoliopsida > Poales > Poaceae > Ampelocalamus > Ampelocalamus luodianensis. The sequence continues at coordinate 57,779 of JAYEVH010000377.1, read as the reverse complement.
ACAAATAACTAATTAATAAGGTAAGTGTACTTTACCAATTATAATTTACAAAGCTTCAGGGCAATCTGCCGCCGCCGTTGAACATCCCTCCAAGGTAGCAGGTTGATGACCATGTTCACTATATGGATAATAAACCTTCAGAACAACCAGCTGCTGTTGCTGTTGGATAGCCCTCCAAGGTAACAGGTTGATGGCAATGAAATGGCTTGGGTGGCATTGTTGCTAGATGTACAAGTCATATGACCAAAGGCGAGAGCCAAAATATTCTCTCTAGTTCCATTCATGCTTGGACAAAACCTGTCAGAAAAAGCAGTCTTCCCTATGGTTCCTTGATCACACATTATTCAGCACCAGAAGCAGCTTCTTTCTGACACCAAGGTGTAGTTATCCCATTAACTAATACATTGTACGAACCATCATCTTTTGTCAAAACACTTGACATTTCAGCAGGCAGTTCTATAGCCTTATCCAATGAATCCACTTCAGAACACCCTGTAATTAGTGTATTGTAAGAAACATTATCAGGAACAATGCCTGAGCTCACCATCTCGTCAAAAAGCTTGGAGGCTTCTTCATTGTTACCAGATTTACAATAGGCATACATCAGAGTGGTGTAAGTAATCTTATTCGGAGGTATACCCCTGGAACGCATTTTCTCAAAGTACTTCACAGCTTCATCCATCTGTCCTATTTTGCAAAAACCTTGTATCATAATTGTGTAGCCAATTACTCCCACCTCAATGCTGTTTCCCATGGTTTGTGTAAAAATGGTCTTGGCCTCTTCAACAAGACCAGCATGACACATCCAGTGCATAAGACTGCAGTAAGTTACAGCAGTTGGTTGTATGCCATTAGATTTCATAGTGTCAAGGGCATTGATTGCACCAGAAATGTTACCATTCCTACCGTAGCCACCAATAAGTGCATTATATATGACTACATTTGGTTTTAATCCACAATTCATCAATTCAGTCAAATATTCATTTGCTTTCTGAATATCCTTTGCTTTACAATAACCATCAATTATTGTACCATATGTCACTACATCTGGCTGAAAGCCCTCAATTTTCATCCCATCCAACAGATGAATGGCCTCCTCCATATTACCCAGATTGCAATAAGCACATACGAAAGTATTAAACGTGAAGAGATCAGGCTTAAACCCTCTTCTGATCATGTCATCACGGAGTTTAATTGCCTCCTCCATTTTACCATCATTGCAGCAACCTCGAATCATTATGTTATATGTGATGCTATCCAATTCAACACCCTTATTTACCATGGCCCTAAGAACCTTAGTAGCTCCTTTCATGTTCTTCCCTTCACAAAGCCCATGAATCAATGCATTGGAAGTTGTAGTATTGACACCTAAATCTTTCTCCAACACCTTGAACCAAATTCTAACTGCTTCTTGCTGTCGCCCTCGCTTGCAAAGCTCCTTCATACAAGCTGTCATCAGAGCATCATTGGGTCTCATACCTCTTGTAACCATTTCACTTGTGAACCGTACCACAGACTCCAATCTTCCTATCCTTCGAAGAATCCATGCAACCACTGTATTAAACAAACCACAATGAACTGTCATCCCAGTTGACAACATCTCCTCCAACATCCTCTCAGCACGCTCCATCTCCCCTTCCTTGCATAGCGCTTTCGCAATTAAGTTGTAAGTTACAGCTGTTGGCTTCATCTCCTTTGAAACCATTTCATCAAACAACCTGAGTGCCTCTGAGCAATGCCCCTTCCTACAATGCCAACCAATAATCACATTGTATATAACCTCGTTTGGGGTAATTCCTAACCCTTCCATCTCCCGCAACACAGCACCAACCTCACCGAACCGCTCACCCCTTGCAAGACCATTGATCAAGATACCAAACGTGACCACGCTTGGAGTCACCCTGTCCTCTTCCATCCTCTCCTTCAACCGGAAGGCCTCCTCCACCCTCCCACTCTTGCACAGTGCATCCATCAGCACATTGTACGTCACTGCTGTTGGCTGCAGCCCAGCCCGCCCTAACTCTGCAAGCATCTCAAAACCGGCATCCACCTTTCCAGCCCTGCAGAGGGCCTTGATCATCGCAGTATACGAGTACTCGTTCAGGGCGACGCTCTTACTATCACGCATTTCGTCGAACACCTTGTGGGCGGCGTCAAGCTGACCAGCGCGCACCAGAGCTTCAAGGAGCACATTGCAGGTCTTGATGGAGGGCGAGGCGCCCCGCGAGGAGAGCACGCGAAAGGCGTCGGCGGCGCGGCAGAGGGAGCCGGGGGCGGGGGAGCTGAGGCAGGTGTGGACGAGGAAGTCCGAGGAGGGGATGGAAGCGGCATCTGCGACAGCCGCAGCGGCGATGGGGAGGGGGTGGATGCGGAGGAGGCGGGAGAGGAGGCGGCGCGCGGAGGGGAGGGCGGAGCGATCGGCGAGGAGGGACGGGAGGAGGAGCGCGGAGACGCGCGGGGAAACGAGGTCGTGGTCGTGGCGGGAGGAGGGGGAGGCGGAGGCGTCGGAGAGTAGGTGCTGGAGGAGGAGGAGGGTGGACGCCGCGGGGAGAGGGGAGGGAAGGGATGAGAGGGCGGAGGCGAGGCCGCGGCCGCCGAGGCGGCGGAGTAGGGCAGCGAGGTCGCGCGCCGCATCAGGGGAGGGGGCGGCGGCGAGCGCGCCAGCGATCTCGGAGGCGGCGGCCGCAGCCGCTGCAGCGTTGGGAGAAGACGATGAGAGGTGGCGGCGACGGAGGAGGAGGGGGAGGGGGAGGGGGAGGCGGGGTGGTGGTTTCATGGCGGAAGTGTGATGTGGAACGGTGGGGGAGGGCGTTGGAAGTTAAGAGGAGGTCAAATGGAGGGTAGGGATTGGGTGCTGGGAGGAATGAACGGCCGAGATTGGATCTACGAGTGGGAGGCGGAGAGGATCGACGCGTCGAGACCTTGAGGGCGTGGTGGCGTGGTGGCGCTGGGATTGGTGGAGACGGATCCGAAGTTAGGTTTTCAGCTTGCTCATCAAGATGGTTGTTAGCATGTCTTTAGAATAAGGTGATACTAGTATCCGGACGTTTGATTTGGAGGTTAAGATCGGACGTCTGGATTCTGCCGTGCTGACTTGAAAGAAATCGCTACGGTAAATACTCTACTATGTCTGACGTGATTTCTACTCCTCGTTCCCGCATAGGATCCCACGCCCAGGGATGATGTAAGCAAGCATACATACGCACCGAGGGAGTAGTAGTAGTTAGGGGGGCAGTGGCATAGATCGAGAGGAGTGGGTGGGTGATAGCAGTGCATGCGTGCGTGCCGTGATCAATGATGAACAGCAGGGAAGGCGCTGGTAGGAGGTAGCATGGACTGTACAGCGGGAGCGAGCTACCTGATCCTGATCGGGCCATCACCTACGTCTAGCCAGTAGCTGCACTGCAGTTAGCTGGGTTAGCTGGAGCTAGAGATACACACTTATATGATCCATGCCATCCCATAGCCATTCCATTCATCCATCTAGGCATAGCTAGCTACTTTAGTCTGCTCCAGTCCCTTCCTTTAATTGATTGGAGCTAGTTGCATTGATAGGACAATTCAAGGCCAGATCTAGCTGATGGCCTAGACGGGAGATGAACACACTAGACGGGAGATGAACACACGAGAATACAATAGATCTCTAGAATGTGAACACAAAAAAATATATAAAAAATTGCGTCGCTGCACCATTAAGGGAGAGAAGACGCACAGAGCAACGCCCACCACGCAAAAGGGGCGGGAGTACGCCGCTGCATGCAACATCCTCCGGACACAGTTGCAACATCTCCGGACACAGTTGCAACATCTTAGGACAATGGTTGCAACATCCCCAGACAACGGTTGCAACATCTCTGAACAACGGTTGCAACATCCTCGGACAATGATTGCAACATCCGCGAACAACGGTTGCAACATCCGCGGTGATAAGGACATCCCTTCCATTGATACAACCATCCCTATTGTTTCTGATGTGCACGGACCAATTACTCAAGTACGTGCTCGCCAGCTAAATTATCAAGTAACTTCGTTGCTGCCTAATGGAGATGATTTGCTTGTGTTTAGGAATCTAGGAATACGACCAGAACTCCAGGATCTTTCCCCAGGACCACTCCCTACAAAGGAGGTCCTCTAGAACCGCTTCTCCCTGCAAAGGAGGTGCTTCAGGACCACTTTCCCCGCAAAGGAGATCCGCCAAGACCACTTCCCCACAAAGGAGGTCCGCCACGACCTCCCCCAGGAGATCTGCGCCGTCTACGACCTCCCTAAGGAGATCTGCGCCATCCACGACCTCCCTCAGGGGTTCCGCGCCGTCCACGACCTCCCTCAGGGGATCCGCGTCGTCCACGACCTCCATCAGGAGATCCATGCCGTCCACGACCACCCCTAGGAAATCCACACTGTCCAGGACCTCCTCTAGGACCTTTTCTAGGACCTCCTTAGGGATCTCCTAGGACCTCTCAGGACTTCCTCAAGGACCTCCTCCAGGACATCGTCCAGGACCTCTTCAAGGACTCTCCGCACCTCATTAAGGACTTGAGTCGGTTGTTATCTTTTGAGTCGGTTGTAATCTTTCCTTAACTGTTTTAGGAAAGAATCTTTTGCATGATACACGTGAGTTAGAGAAAGAGACGGCATTAGGCCGTGTGTGAGTTGGCCGCACCCTTAAGGTGCCAATATAAGATCAGGGTTTCGCCCATAGTTCCCTGGGTTTTGTTAGATTGATTTCAGCCTAGGCTAGAAACAATATCGTTGGCTTGTGCGGCTAGTACAACCCGGCTTTGTCGACGGAACCCCAAATTGTCCAATACATCAATCTTTGTTCTTCAATTCCTATTCAGCAAGTTCGTTGCTTTATCTATTTTTCTTACTTGATTCTTGATTGCATGTAGGAAAAAGCCTTCGTGGTCAGGACGATCTCGCCACTAGCAAGGTCGATAACGAATCGTGAAGTTGGTGTAACAGTCCAAATTTCAAATTAAAGTAAAAATTAAAAGTTTATTTATTTTTGTGGAATTTTATGAAATTTTAAAAAGCTTTTTATAAATATTTTAAAGCCAAAACAAATTTATTTACAAAATTAAAAGCCAACATAAAGTTGAAAATAATTTTATTAAGTCCAAAACAAGCATGGGAATTTCTGTGAATTTTTCCATAATTTTTAGAATTATTTTACTAATTTCTAAAGCCTAAATGAATTATCAGAATTAAAACAAATAGAAAAGCAAAAGAAAATCCAAAAATTAGCTTTGGGCCGAAACCCAAAGGCTTCGGCCCAAAACTTCCCGCGCGCTCGGCCCGCACCGGCCCACAACCCCGCGCCCGTTCCTCCCCTCGCGCATCCACCGTTGGATCGAAATCCAACGCACGCGCCGCACACACGCACCCCAACCCATCTCCACCGCTGGATCTTGAACCAACGGTCAAGATCTTTTGTAACTGCCGCACCGTCCGAATGTCATAAGCAATGCGAGTCGTGCGATCTTAATCTAACGGCCAGATCTCGCCCATACCGCACACGTCACTTCTAATAATCGTGACCGTTGGATCAAAATCCAACGGCCCGCGTTCTTTCTTCCTCCTTTCCTTCTTCTCCGCGCCGCTCGCGCAACTGCCGCCATGACCGAGTCCATGGAGCTCGAAGTTCCGCGCCCCGCTCATCCACTCGTCCACGGTCGCGCGCGCCCCGCCACGCCCAACCGCCTCATTTCCCACTTTCTTCCCCTTCTCCGCGCCCGCACGCCACGAGCCGAAACCACCGCCGCACACGATCTCCTTCCCGGCCACCCCGCCCCTATAAAGGGAGCACCGGGAGCCCTCTTCACTCCGAACTCGAGACCACCACCCACTCTCCCTCTCGCCGTAAGCTCGCGGAATCGGAGTTTTCGCCGCCGCTTCAAGCTTCGCGCGATTTCGTCGCCGCGCCAACGCCTCATCTCGCCACCACCTCCATCGGCAACGCCACCTGCGTCGCGATCCCGTGCGCGCACCCATTCCACCGAGGATCGCCGAACACCTACATCGCCGACGCACGTACCTTGCCGCGCCTCGCCCACGCCGCCGGCCACCGCCTCACTCTTCCCGATCGGCGTGGTGAGCATCATGATCACCGACCTCTCTCTCTCTTCGGTGCACTCGTCGGGTCGGTGCGCGTGTACGCCACGGCGACCATCGGTCCTCGCGGCGCGCCGCCGACGTGGTGATGCCACCTAGGCGCCACCTCACCGCCTCTGCTAGTGTGGCGCACGAGTGGCGCCTAATCACCGCCACGTGCGCGCCCACGTGGGTGATCCACCACACCCGGGTCCACTCGGCTCGGTAGATCCAGTCTACCGTGAGCCGTGTCTATGACACATGGGGCCCGCATGTCAGAAATCATTTTAATTCTTTTAATTTTCGAAAATCCATCGCTGGCGCCAAGATTGCGCAATAAATAGATTTTTCAAGAGAAAATAATTCGGAAATTCAATTAAATTTCTAATTAGGTTTAAAACTTCTAAAATTCATAACTTTTGCATATGAACTCCAAATTGGGTGATTCAAATTGCAAAATTTATATAAAATTATAATCTAGCTAACTAAACCAAAATATTTCAATTTGGAGTTATTTTGATCTATGTTTTAGAATTTATTTGAATTTGAATATTGAATTTGTCGTATTTTCGCGTTAGACTTGACGACTCAGGGAGTTCGATCAATCAAGATTTAGAATTCTAAGACATCGACCAAGGCAAGTTACACCATTGACCATATTGCCCCTAGTATTTTAAGTTATTTTCAGTTTTTAAATTCTTTATCGCATGCATATGTTGGTATAAATATTTTAATGTCCTGTTTTACATATAGTTAATTCCAGGTGTTATTGTATAGCCAATTTGAATGTTGTACCTGACTACCTTGATACTATAGGCAAAGTATTATCAAAATTAAACATATGCTTAGCCAGGCTTAGTTCACACTTACAGAATTTGGGAGGGTTTACACCAAATTTCTACAAACTTGTTTCAAACTTGATATTGTGGTATTGTCTTACCACATGGGTTTATAAATAGAGTTTTATTCAAAATAAAATTAAAAATGGGTTTGAACTTGGGCGAAAGGGTCGGAATGGTGGGTGCAGGTTTATGCACGGGATTGATCTGGTTAAGATTAAGGCCCATGGATTGTAGGAATGACGCCCAAGTCAATTGAGGACCGGTCTTTGAGCCGCTTATTGCTATGCCATAACGTACTACCACATGTCCTGTATGGGCAGGATTTGGCTAATTAATTTGTGATATTCTAGTATATTTATGTCATGTGATTATGTGGGTGTCGGTTAGACGTTTTATTCCCACTTGGCGCAAGAGGGGGCTTCCGGAGGACGGTTAGTCCAAAGGGGCGAAACCTTAGCGGACATGAATATATTAGGACAGAACATTGTAAAGGCCTCATGGTAATTGCTCAGTCACACGCCTACGGAAGCGTGAATTGGCCGACATAACGAGCATGTTACCTCGTGTGGGTAAAGTTGTACCAACTCTGCAGAGTAGAAACTATTCGAATAGCCACGTCCGCGGTCATGGACATGCTAGCAGGGCCACTTAAAGTTAGAATTGTTTTTGGTTTTTAAATGCTTTATTAAATGCTGAGGATGGTCAATCCTTATGAAAAATTGGGCGGGAAGCCAAGTGTTAGGAGGGGATCCTTCACTAAAACATTGGAGGTTATCCACATTGTAATATTGTCATTTCAAAATATGATTTTAGTCTTATTATAAAACTGCCTTAGAAAATTACTACGATTATTTACGCTAAAAATGCTGTTTATGCAAAATAACCCCTGCCATACTCACTTGTTACCTTATGCATGCATTTTAATTCAATATTGGGTGTGACTTGCGAACACGGAAGTTGTGCTCATCCTTGCTGAATAAATCTTATTCAGGAGAAGACTTCTACCCCGACGGTGAGGATCCGGACGAGTAGGCCTTTTGACCCAGACGATTGCCTGTGGCGCATCGTGTGGCTCACCTCTATTATATGTTTCCGTTGTGTTTGTCATTTGACATTTGATATTATTATTCAGACTCATTTGTATTAAACAATTATTTATTTAATGTCATTTACGATTTCGTGATATGATTGTGATATCGTGAGACTGTGTACACTGGAAATCCTGGACCGGTGTATGAACACAGAGAATTCGGGATCCTTCGCTCCCGGGTTCGACAAAAGTGGTATCAGAGCCATATCGACTGTAGGTCATGGCCCACGGTAGAATTGGTAAAACCATTAAGGACTATTTTCAAAAATTTACAAATTATTTACCTGTCATCCAGAGTCTTACTCTTCCTTTCTCTGTTAAAAGATTTCTAAACTCTTGTCTCTTCTAAAATTGTAGATGGCCGAGAGACCGACCCGCATCTCCCATGGGATTTTTGCTGGAGAATGGGCGGATATACTATGGAAGATGATGCAGCATCTAAGTTTCAAGAAGAGGCCCACATACCAAGGATACAAGTATATTGTGGGACAGCAGGAGCGCTGGAGAGTGGAGGTTATCCTCTACTCTAACTTGTCGCCAGATACGAGTTTCCACATCTTCGACGCCCCAATGCATCGGGAGACTTTCACTGACGGCATCCAGGACGCAGCAAGAGAAGCCGTCCGTCGACTTCGCTACACTTATGATGCCCACCTTAGGGATACTGCATTCCAGTACTATCCCATGCACATCCCCACCCGGCTAGGCAGTGCTTTCAGCTCAGTCGAGAATGAGGATATGCCGGAGATCACCCATCAGGTGGAACTAGCCAAGGCAATGGACTACACCTATGGCAATACCCTGGACAAACTGTATTTAGTCCAGGGGAGGTTAGAAGCAACAGAGGAGAGGTTGAGGGCAACCGAAGCAGAATTAGCCCTCTACAAGGCAGGCCAAGGCAGCACCTGCAACTCCCCTGACTACACCCCATCCACCCCATAGATATTTGCTTCCACCTTTTTTAGATATTTGCTTTCCCTTTAGTTGTTCGATTAGCTGTGAATTATGAGCTACTAACCTTCTGTGGTAGCCATAATCAAATGAATAAAATAAAGAACTACTTGAAAAAGAAAAATTTGATTCTTTGTCTTGTATTTGTGTGCTTTTTGGGCTAATATAAACTTATTTCCCCTTCGCGCTATCTTTTCTTCTCTTTCCTAAGTCTTTGAAAATCTCAGCAGATGGTGGCCACCCGCACAGGAAGTGGCAGTGTTCAAGGCCAGGGAAATGAAAATGCCGACCATCAAGAGCAACCTGTTCAGCAGCCTCCCCCACCACCAGCGGCAGGACCAGACTGGCAACAGATGATGGCCAATCAAACTCACCTCATCGACTTGCTAGCCCGGCCGCCAAAGAACTCTCGAATATCCAAACGGCGCAGAAGGCCTACCGCGCAACTCAGGCACCAGCACACCTTCCTCAGCGGGTGACCATGTCGGAGTTCATGCGCATGCGTCCTCCAACCTTCTCCGGCAGCACCGAGCCAATGGATACTGACGATTGGCTTCGTGCGATCGGAAAGAAGTTGGACATCGCCCAATACTCCGATCGCGAAAGGGTCCTGTTCGCCTCCCATCAACTCAACGGACCAGCTTCGGAGTGGTGGGACAACTTCTGCATCTCCCACGCTAATGCCCAGGCCATCTCGTGGGACGAGTTCGTCAGAGCCTTCCGTCATGCCCACATCCCTGCCGATCAAATGACGTTGAAGAAAAAGGAGTTCCATGCCCTTCGTCAAGGCACTCGCTTGGTGAGCGAGTATCTTCACCGCTTCAACCAGCTGGCTCGCTACGCACCAGCTGATGTAGCCCGGGACGAGGACCGACAGGAAAGATTCATGGACGGGCTTAATGATGATATCTCCGTCCAACTGATCTCCCAGAACTTCACCGACTTCCAGCAGTTGGTGGACAAGGCGATCCGCCAGGAGGCCAAGCATCAGGAGATGGAGAACCGCAAGCGGAGGATGGCCGCCCAAAGATTCAATGCAGGAGGCCTTCCCAAGCCTCGATTCATTCAGCCGCAGCCACCGCAGCGTGCAAAGTTCCAGTCTTCCACCTCCCGAGTTCCAGTGCAGACACCACGGCTGCCCCAATACCTCCAACTTCCGCAACGCATCAACTGGAGGGCAATTTCAGCAGAAGAGCTCCGCTCCCTCAGCTGCAGGAGTGACCTGTTTCCACTGCAACGAAACAGGGCACTACGCCAACAGATGCCCCAAGAAGCAGCAGGCAGCGACATCTTCCAAGCCAGCACCAGGAGCCACAGCCACTGGCGGCATTGCAAAGCCGTCAGGACAATTTATCAAGGGACGTGTGAACCACATCACAACTGAGGAAGCCCAGGCAGCGCCAGATGTTATGCTTGGTATGTTTCTTGTCAATTCAATACCAGCTTCAGTGCTATTTGATTCCGGAGCTTCGCATTCTTTTGTATCAAATAAGTTTGTGGGCAAAAATGGGTTACCTATATCTTCCTTAACCAATTCCATGATAATCCATTCCCCGGGGGCAGAAATGAGTTCGTTATGCCCGAACCACACTCTTGAAATATCCGGAGTATTCTTCCTAGCAGACTTGATAGTCTTGCATTCCCAAGGTTTGGATGTCATTCTCGGAATGGACTAGTTAGCCAAGAATCATGGACAAATAGACTATGCCAATAGGCCTATCACTCTCACTAATGGAGAAGGAATTTCAGTCGAGTTCAAGCCCAAGACCTACACCAAAGAAGGTTCCATTCTCACCAGTATGAAGGAAGTGAAACTTGAAGACATACCTGTAGTCCGAGAATATGCTGATGTCTTTCCGGATGATCTACCTGGCATGCCACCAGATAGGGACGTAATGTTCTTAATTGACTTAGTCCCAGGGACAACTCCAATATCGAAGCGACCCTATAGAATGCCAGCCAACGAGTTAGCAGAATTGAAGAAACAGATTGAAGAATTGCGAAGTAAAGGGTACATCCGACCCAGCTCGTCACCTTGGGGAGCACCAGTACTGTTCGTCAAGAAAAAGGACAATAGCATGAGGATGTGTGTTGACTACAGATTACTCAATGAGGTGACGATCAAGAACAAGTATCCATTACCCAGGATAGATGATCTGTTTGATCAGCTAAAAGGAGCAAGTGTCTTCTCGAAGATTGATTTGAGATCTAGCTATCACCAACTGAAGATCAGACCAGAAGATATTCCGAAGACAGCCTTCACCACCAGATATGGACTGTACGAGTTTACAGTGATGTCTTTCGGTTTGACGAACGCCCCTGCTTACTTCATGAATATGATGAACAAAGTGTTCATGGAATTATTGGATAAGTTTGCAGTTGTTTTCATCGATGACATTCTCATCTACTCGAAGGATGAAGAAGAACACGAGAAGCATATCAGAATGATACTGGACAAGCTCAGAGAACACCAGCTTTATGCCAAATTCAGCAAAAGTGAATTTTGGCTAAGTCAAGTGGCATTCCTTGGACATATTGTGTCAGCAGGAGGAATTGCAGTAGATCCTGCCAAGGTTGAGGCAGTGTCAGATTGGAAGCAACCCAGGACAGTCACCGAGGTGAGAAGTTTCCTTGGACTAGCGGGTTATTACCGCAGGTTCATTGAAAATTTCTCTAAGATTGCAAGACCCATGACCCAACTTCTGAAGAAGGAAAAGAAGTTTGAATGGACAGATGCCTGTGAAGAAAGTTTCCAAGACCTGAAGAGGAGATTAGTCTCAACACCTGTGCTAGTCTTACCCGATATCCGCAAGGATTTCGAGATTTTTCATGACGCATCCCGACAAGGTCTCTGGATGTGTGTTAATGCAGAAAAGGCAAAGTAGTGGCTTATGCATCCAGCGCTTGAGGCCACATGAAGGGAATTATTCGACACATGATCCGAGTTAGCGGCGATTGTGCATGCTTTGAAGATCCGGCGGCATTATCTCATTGGTAACATCCGTGAGATTTTCACGATCACAAGAGTTCAAATATATCTTCACGCAGCAAATTAAACCTTCGGATGAGAAGATGGCTAGAGTTGATAAAAGATTATGATCTTGGGATCCACTATCATCCGGGCAAAGCAAATGTAGTTGCAGATGCCTTGAGCAGAAAGACCTATTGTAACACTATGTTGGTGCAGAAGGAGCAACCAGAACTATATGAAGAATTGAAGCGTCTAAACTTGGAGATTGTCAGTCAAGGTTGTGTGAATGCGTTGGAAGTGCAACCAACTCTTCAAGATCAGATCAGAGAAAAATAACTAGAAGATGATGACATCAAGGAGATCAAGAAGAATATGCGAAGAGGCAAGGCTCCAGGATTCGCTGAAGATGAATAAGGAATAGTATGGTTCGGGAACCGCATTTGTGTACCTACCCAACAGGAGTTAAAACAGTCAATTCTGAAGGAGGCTCATGAAACACCTTACTCCATTCACCCAAGAAGCACCAAGATGTACCAGGATCTGAAGGAGAAATACCGGTGGGTCAAGATGAAGCGAGAAATTGTTGAGTTCGCCGCCGTGATGTGTGTCGTGAGTTAAGGCGTAACATCGAGACCACCGGATTGTTGCAAACCACTACCAATTCCAGAATGGAAGTGGGAAGAAATTGGCATGAATTTCATCACCGGACTTCCTAGTACCCAATCAGGATATGATTCTATCTGGGTGATAATTGACCGGTTGACCAAAGTAGCTCACTTCATTCCCCGTCGAGACTACATACAGAAGCAGCCAGTTGGCAGAGTTATATGTGGCTAGGATTGTTTGTCTACACGGGGTACTCAAGAAGATCGTGTCCGACAGAGGTTCCCAATTTACCTTAAGGTTCTGGCAGAGTCTGCATGAAGCCTTAGGGACCAAACTCAATTTCAGTACAGCCTATCATCCTCAGACAGATGGCCAGACGGAACGCACCAACCAAGTCCTCGAAGATATGCTCCGAGCCTGTGCCCTGGAATTTGGACAAAGTTGGGACAAGAATTTGCCGTATGCAGAATTCTCATATAACAATAGCTATCAAGCTAGTTTGCAAATGGCTCCATTTGAAGCGTTGTATGGCAGAAAATGCAGAACTCCACTTCTGTGGGATGAAGTAGGAGAACATCAGCTCTTTGGACCTGAGTTAATCAAAGATGCTGAAAGTAAGGTAAAAGCCATAAGAGAACATCTGAGAGTGGCACAAACACGACAAAAGAGTTATGCGGATAACCGTCGGAGGGATTTAAACTTTGAGGTAGGAGACTTGGTCTATCTCAGAGTCACGCCACTCAGAGGAGTACGAAGGTTCCGGACAAAAGGAAAGCTCGCACCCAGATTTGTGGGTCCATACAAAATTCTAGCCAAAAGAGGTGAAATGGCATATCAGCTTGAGCTGCCAGAAGCCTTATCAGCAGTGCACGATGTCTTCCATGTATCCCAGTTGAGGAAATGCCTGCAAGCGCCAGAAGATCATACCTTCCTAGAAACCTTTGACCTTCGAGAAGATGTCACCTATGTGGAACGACCAATTAAAATTCTGGATGTCGCAAAGCGAGTCACCAGAAGCAGAATCATCAGATCATACAAGGTGCAGTGGAATCATCACCCGGAGAGTGAAGCCACATGGGAAAAAGAAGAAGACCTCAAGACCAACTACCCCGAGTGTTTGCTGACCAAGCCTGAATCTCGGGTCGAGATTCCCTTAAGGGGGGTAGGTTTGTAACAGTCCAAATTTCAAATTTCAGTAAAAATTAAAAGTTTATTTATTTTTGTGGAATTTTATGAAATTTTAAAAAGCTTTTTATAAATATTTTAAAGCCAAAACAAATTTATTTACAGAATTAAAAGCCAACATAAAGTTGGAAATAATTTTATTAAGTCCAAAACAAGCATGGGAATTTTTGTGAATTTTTCCATAATTTTTGGAATTATTTTACTAATTTCTAAAGCCTAAATGAATTATCAGAATTAAAACAAATAGAAAAGCAAAAGAAAATCCAAAAATTAGCTTTGGGCCGAAACCCAGAGGCTTCGGCCCAAAACTTCCCGCGCGCTCGGACCGCACCGGCCCACAACCCCGCGCCCGTTCCTCCCCTCGCGCATCCACCGTTGGATCGAAATCCAACGCACGCGCACACGCACTCCCAACCCATCTCCACTACCGGATCTTGAACCAACGGTCAAGATCTTTTGTAACCGCCGCACCGTCCGAATGTCATAAGCAATGCGAGCCGTGCGATCTTAATCTAACGGCCAGATCTCGCCCATACCGCACACGTCACTTCTAATAATCGTGACCGTTGGATCAAAATCCAACGGCCCGCGTTCTTTCTTCCTCCTCTCATTCTTCTCCGCGCCGCTCGCGCAACTGCCGCCATGACCGAGTCCATGGAGCTCCGAGTTCCCCGCGTCCTGCTCATCCACTCGTCACGAAGTCGCGCGCAACGGCTCCGCCACGTCCAACCGCCCTCGTTTCCCACTTTCTTCCCCCTTCTCCGCGCCCGGTTCGCCCACGAGCCGAAACCACCGCCGCACACGATCTCCTTCCCCGGTCACCCCGGCCCCTATAAAAGGGAGCACCGGGAGCCCCTCTTCACTCCGAACTCGAGACCACCACCCACTCTCCCTCTCTCGCCGTAAGCTCGCCAGAATCGGAGTTTTCGTCGCCGCCAAGCTTCAAGCTTCCGCCGCCGATTTTCACGCCGTCGTCGACGCCCTCGTCTCGCCACCACCTCCATCGGCTTCGCCACCTCGTCGCGATCCTGGTGCGCGCACCCATTCCACCGGAGGATCGCCGGAACACCTATATCGTCGACGACCGTACCTTAGCCGCCGCCTTCGTCCACGTCGCCGACCACCGCCTCACTCTTCCCAGTCGCCGTGGTGAGCATCATGATCACTGACCTCTCCTCTCTCTTCTGGTGCACTCGTCGGACTCCGCCGCGTAGCACAGCGCCGGCGACCATCGGTCCCTGCGCCGGCGCCGCCTTTGCCGACGTGGTGATGCCACCTAGGCGCCACCTCACCGCCTCTGCTGGCGTGGCGCACGAGTGGCGCCCAATCACCGCCACCTGCGCGCCCACGTGGGTGATCCACCACACCTGGGTCCACTCGGCTCGGTAGATCCAGTCTACCGTGAGCCGTGTCCATGACACATGGGGCCCGCATGTCAGAAATCATTTTAATTCTTTTAATTTCTGAAAATCCCTCGCTGGCGTCAGCATTGCGCAATAAATAGATTTTTCAGTAGAAAAATAATTCAAGAAATTCAATTAAATTTCAGAATTAGGTTTAAAACTTCTAAAATTCATAACTTTTGCATATGAACTCCAAATTGGGTGATTCAAATTGCAAAATTTATATAAAATTATAATCTAGCTAACTAAACCAAAATATTTCAATTTGGAGTTATTTTGATCTATGTTTTAGAATTTATTTGAATTTGAATATTGAATTTGTCGTATTTTCGCGTTTAGACTTCGACGACTCCGGGGAGTTCGATCAATGTGAAGATTTAGAATTCCAAGACATCGACCAAGGCAAGTTACACCATTGACCATATCGCCCCTAGTATTTTAAGTTATTTTCAATTTTTAAATTCTTTATCGCATGCATATGTTGGTATAAATATTTTAATGTCCTGTTTTACATATAGTTAATTCCAGGTGTTATTGTATAGCCAATTTGAATGTTGTACCTGACTACCTTGATACCATAGGCAAAGTATTATCAAAATTAAACATATGCTTAGCCAGGCTTAGTTCACACTTACAGAATTTGGGAGGGTTTACACCAAATTTCTACAAACTTGTTTCAAACTTGATATTGTGGTATTGTCTTACCACATGGGTTTATAAATAGAGTTTTATTCAAAATAAAGTCAAAAATGGGTTTGGACTTGGGCGAAAGGGTCGGAATGGTGGGTGCAGGTTTATGCACGGGATTGATCTGGTTAAGATTAAGGCCCATGGATTGTAGGAATGACGCCCAAGTCAATTGAGGACCGGTCTTTGAGCCGCTTATTGCTATGCCATAACGTATTACCACATGTCCTGTATGGGCAGGATTTGGCTAATTAATTTGTGATGTTCTAGTATATTTATGTCATGTGATTATGTGGGTGTCGGTTAGACGTTTTATTCCCACTTGGCGCAAGAGGGGGCTTCCGGAGGACGGTTAGTCCAAAGGGGCGAAACCTTAGCGGACATGAATATATTAGGACAGAACATTGTAAAGGCCTCATGGTAATTGCTCACCACACGCCTACTAAGCGTGAATTGGCCACATAACGAGCATGTTACCTCGTGTGGGTAAAGTTGTACCAACTCTGCAGAGTAGAAACTATTCGAATAGCCGTGTCCGCGGTCATGGACATGCTAGCAGGGCCACTTAAAGTTAGAATTATTTTTGGTTTTTAAATGCTTTATTAAATGCTGAGGATGGTCAATCCTTATGAAAAATTGGGCGGGAAGCCAAGTGTTAGGAGGGGATCCTTCACTAAAACATTGGAGGTTATCCACATTGTAATATTGTCATTTCAAAATATGATTTTAGTCTTATTATAAAACTGTCTTAGAAAATAACTACGATTATTTACGCTAAAAATGCTGTTTATGCAAAACAACCCCTGCCATACTCACTTGTTACCTTATGCATGCATTTTAATTCAATATTGGGTGTGACTTGCGAACACGGAAGTTGTGTTCATCCTTGCTGAATAAATCTTATTCAGGAGAAGACTTCTACCCTAATGGTGAGGATCCGGACGAGTAGGCCTTTTGACCCAGACGATTGCCTGTGGCGCATCGTGTGGCTCACCTCTATTATATGTTTCCGCTGTGTTTATCATTTAACATTTGATATTATTATTCAGACTCATTTGTATTAAACAATTATTTATTTAATGTCATTTACGATTTCGTGATATGATTGTGATATCCCTTTTTTGTGAGACTGTGTACACTGAAAATCCTGGACCGGTGTATGAACACAGAGAATTCGGGATCCTTCACTCCCGGGTTCGACAGTTGGTTCAGTGATTGCGGGTGCAACGGTCGTCTCATGGTTGTAGCCTGGATCGTGAGAGTCAGCTTCCACCAATCAAGTTGTATCATCCTCATCGAAAGATCGGGACCCTAGACCACATCACTAGGACAATGGTTGCAACATCCCCGGACAACAGTTGCAACATCACAAATCAAAAAACAAAGCATCTGAAAAAAAATGTGTTGAAAAAAAATTGTAACATCGCCGTGAACAGTATGCAACATTTTTTTCTACAGATGCAATATTTTTTCTACAGATGGAACACTTTTTTCTACAGATACAACATTGTTTTCAACAAGCTGCAACATTGTTTTGAACGGACCGCAACATCAGCAGAAACAACAGAGGATAACTGCATTTATAGTTAACTTTAGATGCAAATATATACAGGCCAACAGATCAACGGAGAGGAACAAGGTGTTGGCGCGATGACCACCCTTCACTGCTTATTTGCTGTTGTTCTATGTGCTAGCAGCTACCCCATATTGTCTGGAGAAATGAGAGAGGAGACGTGGTAGTCGAGATTGAGTAAGGTTGTGAGGCGTCCGCTTATTTGCTATTGTTTTATATGCTAGCAGCTACCCCATATTGTCTGGAGAAATGAGAGAGGAGACGTGGCAGTCAAGATTGAGTAAGGCTGTGAGGCGTCCGATGGGTTCTCCCAGATCAGACATCTTCACCGAATCAATATCCTTATAATAATGTTTGTGTGTTCTTAGTGTCTGTTTGTATTACTGTGGCTTTTAAAAATATTTATTAATTTCTAAATCTACATACAACAATTAGTTGAAAAACATTTTTTTTGAAAAAAAAATAATAGCAAAATCTTAATAGGACTAGTAAAGATTCCTCTAAATATTACATTTTTGCCTTTGCTTATTTTTTGGCGAGAAAAGCCTCAAGGGCCTTTATATTAAGGGAAACAGTAGGGTATAGTAACACAGTACAAGTCCCTTGCTTTTGCAGAAAGAACCCTGCAATAAACCAACTTACGATGTAGGCCCCAGAATTCTTCTAGCACACATCGCAATCTCGATGCATCTCCAACGATCCAACACTCCGCCAACTGGAGGAGAGTGCCTAGGCTCACCGTGACGACACCCCACGAAGCTAGCGGAGGTCCCAAAAGCTTTGTTCACTGCAACAGTTGGCCCACGCTAGAGCTGATGAGCTGATGAAAACATATCAGCCGGGCCACCACTGTCGACTTCCCAAGAAAAGCAACCGGCGCCGCTGTCTCAGCCGACCAAGACCGGTGGCCCGAAAACCAAACCAGCGCCACTGTTTCAGCAAACCGAGAACGGCGGTCCAGACACCAAGCCGGTGCCACCGACGCAGCAAGCTACATCCGACGGCCTGGCACACAAAAACCCCAAACACAAGGACTCAAGATCCAATAACTCGAATTGATCGATCTGAAGATGTTGGAAGCAAAAAGCCTTCCATCCCCGCGCAGAGAAGATGGCGCTCCCGCCTCCGGTACCAGAGAGGATGAGGGCAAACTTTATTTTGCCATCCGCCGAGGACCACAACGGAGGCGGCATCTAGGACTAAACCTAACAACTAGTACCTATACATAGACCGCTCGATGAGGAACAGGTCCCCCTCTCCTCCCGACGTTAACGAAGCCGCCGGAGGAGAGCGGGGTCAGTGATTTCGTCGACAGAGACGAGGGGATCGGGTCACCTCTCTACTGTGGATGGGGAAAGTGAGGAGAGGGCAAGATTTTTTTTTTCAGTTCTGCCTTGCTAGATACAACCACACTGGTAATTGAGGAGGAATCAAGGGAATTGGATAGAGTTTAGGTTAGGATTAGTAGGGAATTCGAAGTACACAACAAGAACAGCAAGGGACTGGGACAAGAACAGCAACGAACCAGAGAGGAGACGGAGAGGAAGGAGGCCAAATGTAACACCCCGGCTCAACATGAGCCTGAAAAATTACTAAAACAACCTATTAGTAATTTAAAAGTCTAAGTCAATACTATAAATTTTGGCAGAAACTCCTTTGTATAGTTATCCATACAAGGGATTCAAACATTTAACAATAACATAAACAATTATACCAAACATCCAACTTAAATCATAAACAAAGAAACTTTCACGAAAACACTAGTCGACTCTATCACAAAGTAACAGGTGCATAAAGTCATAACCAAATAATACCATCTTAACATATTGCTCAGTTATTATATCCTATTTCAAAATTTAGCATTCAAGGAGTTATTCATAGTGGAGTGCATCAATCCTTATTACTAGCCGTTCCCATGCATGCCTATAGGATCAAGGATAACCAACTAGAGGGGGTGAATAGGAGGTTTCTAAAAATTAATCGAGTAATTCAAACTTTAAGCAAGATAATTTCTAACAAGGCCTTTTAGCACAAATAAGAAGATAGAACAACTAAGTCAATACTAAAAACAATTCTAGCTAAGCTAAGTTTGCACAAGATAATTTCTAGAAATGTAAATGCGAAATAGTAAAGACAAGAATTAACCATAATGAAGACAAGTGAGTTTTTCCCGTGGTATCGAAGACTTGTCGGTCTTCATTAGTTCATGTTGAGGAAGCTTGAACCAATCAAGCCGACTCCACAAATTAAGCATTTCCTTGATTCACTAGTGATTGTTCTTCCTCCACTCCGGATATGGTGAACACAAAACCACTCATAATCAGGCACCGGGCCTCTTCACAATCTTCTTAAAGAGATCACCGTGCAAACTTTTGCCAAGCCGTCTAGGTGTCAACAAACACCAAGAGTAATAAATCGCAATCTTCGCTTGACGGCAATCAAGTGCAATGGATCAAACTAGAATGAATGCACTTGAATTCGGCTCAACAACATCACAATGAATGCAATTGAGTGTATCAGGTGTGGAGTGAATGCTCTTGGCTCAAGGATGTAAATATGAAAGCTCTTACTTTGTCCAAGAGCTGGTGGAGGGGTATTTATAGCCCCCACATGAAATCTGACCGTTGGGAGCAAACAACAGAAATTTTCAACATATGAGGTAATACCGTCGTTCACTGGCCGGTACTACCGCACCCTCCCAAAGCGTCCAATAACGATTAGCGCAGACGCATTAACTGCTTTAACATAGCCGTTGAAAATTCGGCGCTGTACTACCGCCAACTATCATGCGGTGGTTCCGTTTTTTGGTCATTCCGTTTAACAAGTGCGGTATAACCATTTCCTTTTGAGGTCCAAAAGTGGTCCTTACTGGAAATAATGTACCGTCTCACAAAATTCGGCCATACCGGGTAGCGGTAGTTCCGCGCATAGCGCACCAGTACTATCGCACCTCCAAAGGGCAAGCAAAGCCCAAAAAACACACTGTTCTGTAAAAAAACATACCGCCAAAAAGATCAGTACTACCGTCATGCGGTAATACTAGGAAAAATATTTGCAGGCACTATTTACAAAATTTGTTTGCATTTTAAATCAAACTCAATTTGAATAAGCAAATAAACAAGGAACCAAATAATCTTCAAAAATTTCAAAAAATCCAAACAAGCATATGAGAGGAGATAGAATCTAAGTAGAATATTGACACATTGGAAACCTTTTTAGTTTTGCTTAAGTTTCAAATTTGAGCTTTTGAATGGGAGAAAAAGTAATGGATTAATAGGTTTTAACACATTTGCTTTGCAACAAAAGTTTTAAAAAGTCCAAAATTTCACAAATGCACATTAGATGCTTAACTAATCCAACTTAGGGATTTTGGGCCGTTACAAGCACCCATTTGTTTGTAGTTCAAGTTTTGTTTTTAATTCAAAACCAAAATTATCATGGTATGATTCATATGCAAATGATTAATGAAAATTTTCTAGTGCAATTTATATTACATTTCCCAGAATTAGGATTTTGGGATGTTACAAAGGAAATGAGCCGGGCGAAAAGGAAAACGGGACCAGGCCGAAAGTAAAAGAAACAGCCCAAAAGAAAAGGATTTTGACCCAAAGGAAAATCCAAAAAAAAGGAATTTTAGAAATTCAAAAATTGAAATAAAAGAAACCGAGCTCAAAGAAATAGCAAATAAACTCCAAAATTCCTAGAAAATTCCAAAAAATTACTCTAGAACTCAAGGAACCCAAATGAAATGGTTTTGATCTTAATTGAAGTTTGGATTTTTCAAATTAAATGATTTTGATTTATGAAAATTAAAATTAAGTTTTGACTTAACCAAGAACATTCAAATGGTTATTTTTATTTTAAAATACTTCAAGAACACTCCAAATATTGGGTTGTTATAGATGTAGGGGGTAAAAGTGGGAAGATGGCCCGGAAAGAGAGTGAAAGGGGGAGCGGACTGAACCGATTCGGCCCACAAAGGATTTAGAAAAAGAAATTGATTTTTAAATTTAGGAAAAGGCTGGAAATTCAAATGAGCTCAAATAAATACCAAATAAACTCGAAAAAAAATCTAAGATTATTCTGTGGAACACAAGGAACCAACTATCATTGTTTTTTTTTATTTAATTGAAGTTTAGATTATTCATATTAAATTGTTTTAATTTCAAAAATTTCCAATTAAGCTTTATTAAATGAAGTAAAATTGGTGACATTTTTCGGAGACCTAAACTACACAAAATATTTTTGTAAAATCTAAAATTGGGATGTTACAAGTTGAAAAAGTAATTGGATGATTTGTTGTCCAAAGATCTTATCCAGCGTAGTGTATCACCTTAGGGAGCTCCTGTGTTGTTCAAAGAAAATAAAGATGGGAGTTGGTACTTGTGTGTTGATTACCGTGCTCTTAACTTGGTGACAATCAAGAACAAATATCATTTGCTCATATTGACTTGTTTGATCAGTTGAATAGAGCTCAAGTGTTATCCAAGATTGATCTTCAATCTTGGTATAATCAAATCCATGTGCGGGAATGGGATATTGAGAAGATCGCTTTCTCCACTAGGTATGGGTATTATGTGTATAAAGTTACGTCTTTTGGACTAATGAACGCCCCTGCCGCTTTCATGGAGACGATGAATAACATGCTGCACAAGTACCTGGATAACTTTATGGTGGTATTCATTGATGATATTCTCATCTATTCCAAGACTGAAGGGGATCATGAATGACATCTGAGACTAGTGCTAGAAATATTGAGAGAGCACAAGTTCTATGGCAAGTTAAAGAAGTACAAGTTCTGGATTTTAGAAGTGTGCTTTCTGGGTCATGTGATTAACCCTATGGGTATTGCCATTGATCACGGCAAGGTTCCTATAGTGGTGGACTGGAAAAGACAATCTAATGTCATGGAAGTGAGGAGTTTTTTTGGGATTAGCTAGTTATTAACCACATTTTGTTCAAGATTTCTCTATCATTGCTAAGACATTGTCTCAACTCATGCAGAAAGACATGAACTTTCAGTGGACTGATGACTCTGAGTGCAGTTTGTGCACTTTGAAGGAGAAATTAGTAACTTCTCATATTCTCACCCTCCCTAAGCCTGGAAAGCGCTACATAGTTTATTTGAATTCTTCTCGAGTGGGTCTTAGTTGTGTTGTCATGCAAGATGGCAAAGTGATTGTTTATGTGTCGAGATAGTTGAACAAACATGAGCATAATTATCCCACTCATGATTTAGAGTTGGTTGTCGTTGTCTTTGCCATTAAGATTTGGAGGCACTATCTGTACGGGGGAGTCTTGTGATATTTTCACTGATCATAAGAGCCTAAAGTACATCTTCACACAGAAGGATTTGAATTCGAGGCAAAGACGATGGTTGAAATTGATCAAAGATTATGATCTTACCATCCAGCATCAGTCGGACAAGGCAAATGTGGTTGTTGATGCTCTTAGTCGCAAGCAAACTCCCTCTACTCTAGTCGCAAGGGGATCTTGTAATATCCCGTTTAAATATACAACAAATAAATGATTAATACTGAAATTAAATATAATTAGAAAGGAAAATTCAGAATTTGGGAGGAGTATTACAACTTGGGCCTTCGGCCCATAGCTCTTTGGCCCAAGTGGGGAAGGGGCTTAAGAGGTACAAACCCTAGCAGTTTTTACTGTAGCACGCACTGTAGCGCCGCCGACACTATAGCACCGCACGACACTATAGCACGACAAGGTACTGTAGCACTGCCTCTCCACTACTGCCGGCCAGGAAGAGGAAGATCAACCAGAGGAAGGAAGAAGAGAAGAGGAGGATAAGAGGAGAGATGGTCTTCGTGGGGTTTCTTCATCGTCTTCCTGGGTGCTTGAAGGGTAACGGGTGTCGATCTTCGTTGTTTGATTAGTAGTAGATGTGAATTCGCTTATAATTGATTGGTTCGATTTGCTACGGTTAGATATTCAATTCTTTCTAGAAGGTTGTGCGACTGTTTTCGCGTTTTTAGAGGCCGAATTAGAGATTTTCATCTCCTAGAGATATTTAGATAATGTTCTTAGCTTTCAGTGGCCGCTAAGATCACTTAATTACGACGTACGGATCAAAAGTTATGATAGTTTTCATCTCTTCTGTCCGAATCCCGACGAGAATGAACCGCAAGTTGTCTTTAAAATATGATTGTGTTAATGGAAGATTCAGGTTTTCACCCAACTAGGTTATTGTAGGCCTTGGTCTTAGATTTCGATATTGATAAAGAACGCTAAGTTTGGTTTAGCCAATTAGAAGTTATGGCTGTTTTCGTGCTGCTGCCCAGCTTTGTCGAATAGTTCGACGAGACAGTGTTCATCTATCTTTTGGAGTTAGATGTATATAGAATTCGGGATTTCCACCAACTAGATTGTTGTAGATAATTTCATTACCTTTCAAACAAGCCCGAGTTTGCTTTTTTATGAATTTCAGCGCAAAAGTTATGTTACTTTTACTACTGCTGTCCTTTACAGCTTCCTGCTAGATTCTAGTTCAATTCGAGTAAAGAATGTAATTTAAACGTTGGGTTTTTGGGGTATGTGCTGCGAGTAGTGTCTTGATGTCGTGGTTCTTATTGAGTAATCTAATGGTGTAGGAGGTGAGACTTCGAGGTTAGCGGCATCGTCTTTGTCTCCTAAAGCATCGCAACACTAAAGGCAAGTACATGGTAGAGTGATGAACAATAGATTGTTCGCCATTATCATTGATATTACTTATCATGCTATTTATTATGCTTTTGTTAAGCTTATTCTTATACATGGTATTGACGACATGGATTGAATGAGATTATGATATTGCGTTAATGAGAATGAGATATTGAGTTAATGAGATGGATTATGTTGATGAATAATTAAAGATATTGCATCATTTACATTCATCATGACAAGAATTGCACGAGCCAGGTCGGTGAGAAAGTCATGTAACTAGTCCGGTGAGGTCGGTGAGAAAGATACATGACTAGTCCGGAGTGCTCTAGATAAAATCCTACTTCGGTGGGGACTTCACAGGAGTGAAGGATAGAGTGGTTCATCGACGGGTGAACACTCCACTATACCGGTATCAGCTGATGAGATGCATATGAGCATGAGCATGATGGTTCATTCGCATATATGAGTAAAATGTTAAATTGTGCGATTTTACCTATACGAAATATGGCTTGTTCATTTGAATATGAGAATGGCATTCAATAGATAGATGATGATGATGATAGCCTTGATTATGGTTGACAAACTGTTGTTTATGGCTTTATTATGTATTTGCTGAGTCCTGAACTCATTCTTGCTCTATCGTTGTTTTTAGGTGACCGTTGGTGACGTTCCACTCGGGAAGGGCTAGCACACTTGGAATCACAAACTACACCCAATTACTTGATTCATTGGACATGAGATATTTTTGTTTTAGCATGATGACTTATATTTAGGACATGATGGTGTTGAATAACCTTAGATGATAAGTTAGAGTTGATTATTCATCCAATAGACTTAATCGATTGGTTTGCGTTAATCTTGGTTTATTACCTTGTTATGCGTCTAGGAGTAAATTATCTTTGGTTGTCATATCATTATGCTTATATTATTGTGACCCGTGGACGGGTTTTATTGTGATACGCTTGCTGTAATTTATTATAAAATGATGTTAAAATTGATAGTTAGTGTAGTTAGTGGCATTCCGAGCTTAGGGTTGGGCCGGGGTGTTACAGATCTCTTATTGTTATGCTGGCACAACGCAAAATGAGACATAGTTGATTCTTGAGTCAGCAATTCCAGAGCGTGTGCGGAAGCGCAACAGAGTGATCGGTTGTTGCAACAAGTTAGGAAGTGTCTTGATGAAGGAAAAAATGTGGATTTCAACATTGATGAGTCTGGTGCATTGCAGTTTAAAGGCCGCCATTGTGTGCCATAGAAGGGAAAGTCAAAGATGATATCTTGATAGAGACTCATCATACGCTGTACACCGTTCATCCTGGTGAGACCAAGATGTATCGGGATCTAAAAACATAGTTTCTAGTGCAAGAGAATGAAGGTGAATATCGCTAAGTAGGTGGCTTGTTACGAATTTTGTCAACAAGTGAACGCCGAGCATAAGCATCCTACAGGATTGTTACAACCTTTGGGGGTTCCTCGGTAGCCTTGGGACGACATCTCAATGGATTTTGTAGTTGTGTTACCTCGTTCTCCACGAGGGAAGGATGCTCTTTGGGTAGTGGTGTCATTTAAGCAAATCTACACACTTTATTCCTATCTGCATGACAAATATGCAAGCGGTTTGGCTCCTATTTATGTGCGGAAGATTGTGAGGTTGCATGGTGTGCCTAAGATCATTATTTCTATCAAGGATGCCAAGTTTGTGTCTAAGTTCCTAGAGAGTTTGCATAGTACTTTGGGCACTCAGCTTCACCTTAGCACTGCATTTCACCCAAAGACAGATGGTTAGTCTGAGCAAACCATCCAGACATTCGAGGACATGTTGAGTGTGGCGAGAACCTGGGGAACTTAACTCGTAATACTTAACCATCCAATTGGTCCTAGCATTACAAATCAGATAACCGAGTCTCGAGATATTATGTACCTTCCAGAACAGCGGTACACATACCCCTTCACAAAACATAGCATCAATTCCATACACAAGATATCACATTACCGAATACGACATGGTACAATATCCAGAAGACATACACATAATAGAGTTAATACAAAAGGGGCCGACCGGCCAAATGATAAAGTAAACAACTAAAGTATCAATGGAAGCAAAAGCCATAAGATGGCGATAAACAAAAGCCAACTGATTTGCCCTTACCCACAAGGCAACCGACCGAGCCACCAAGCTAGTCGTCCTGCACAAAGTCGGTCTCACAATAGTCGATCCCTTGGGGATCAACCTCCTCTGCAACAATTAAACAATGCAACTGAGTACAAAAACGTACTCGTAAGACTTATGAATAACAAACCTATACATAGATACATGCAAGCTGAATCAAAGGAGAAGGCTATAGGGTTCATTTTCAGCATAAAGCAATATTTTATTTGCAATAGTGTAATAGATTGAAGGCAATTTAACAAATCTATTTTTATTTGTTCAAATAACAGCGAGACAATAATTATAAGCATAAATAACATCCTGGAGGTGACTTCCCAATAGTCACCACAACATAGCACGAATTACCCATTCGCACCACCCGAATTCCAGTTTTATCGAAAATGTTATAGTCTAACTCTTGCAAAACCTAACCAAGCATGTCCATAACTTAGGATGAGGCTATTCGATTAGATTAAACCCTACAGGGGTGTACAACTGTACCCACATGCCAGACCGTCTTTTCGCCACATGATAGAGCACACTTCCTTAGGTATGCCGACAAGGCTAAGTCCTACAAGACGTTTTCTAATATAATGCATTAGCTACGAGTCGCCCGTATGGGAATGGAAACCCCCATACATTGTGCCGAAGTCATTATAAATGTAATGTGAGACCTCGGTTTATTTAGCTTGTAATACTTAGCCTTCCCTTGGCTCTAGCATCACAAACAAAATACACTATGCCTCGATGGACATGTGCTTCCCAGAATTGCAGCACACATACATCTTTACAAAAGTATGCATCAATTCCATACATCACAATATAACAAGTCTAGCAAAAGACATACACAATATAAAGTTATTACAAAAGAGCCGACTGGCCAAAAGACATCAGAGTATCAATAACAGTGGAAGTAAAAGGTTCCATAAGATGGCTTTAACCAAAATACGACCAGTTAGCCATAACCCACAAGGCAACCGACCGGGCCGCCAAGCTAGTCATCCACACCGCAGCAAAACTCACCAAAGTCGATCCCTTGGGGATCAACCTTCTTCCTCTGCAACAATTAAGCAAAGCAAATGAGTACAAAAATGTACTCGCAAGACTTACGGGCAACAAACCTAGTTACTAGTACATGTAGGCTTTAATCAAAGGAGAAGACTCAAGGTTAATTTTCAGCATAAAACAAGTTTTATTTGCAATAAGTAATAGTTTGAAGGCAATTTTGACAACCTGAATTTCATTTGCATAAATAACAGCGAGACAATAAGTAATAATATAAAGACATCCTGGAGATGACTAACCCAATAGCCATCACAACCATAGCACGAATTGCCCATTCGTACCACCCATGTTAAGTTTTAATTTAAAAGGTTGTAGTCTAACTCTTGAAAGACATTGTCAAGCGTGCCCATAACCTAGGACGAGGCTATTCGAATAGTTTTGACCCTGCAGGGGTGTACCAATGTACCTACACTTCAGACCGCCTTTTTGCCACTAGATGAAGCACACTTCCGAAGGTATGCCGGCACGGCTAAGTCCTACGAGACATTTCCAATATTGTGTATCAACTACGAGCCGCTCGTATGGACCGAAGCCCATACGCTTACATTGTAAAGCCGAAAGTCAACTACCCTATAGGGGTAAAGCTTCCGGACAACTACAATGCTCCCACACATAAACCACCTCATTTTACCACAACACAACACACACACGCCCACCTGCGACTCGTAGCTAACACACGCCAAAGTACTAAGTCAAGAGAGGTCCTATTTCCCTGTAGTGTGGTTAGCACGCAAGAATGCTTGGTTTAGTGTAACAAGATGTTCGGTCCTTGTTGACTCGGGCACCATTCCAGTCACACCCAAAAATCACACCATCTTACCATTGTGCCCAAGTCCAAATTGTTTTGTTTTCATTTCCAGTTTTCACAAATAAACATAGCACAGAGGCTAAAATCATAAAGTCATAATAAGTTTGTGTGATCAAGGTTATCGACTAAGTCGATAACCGCCCAATTCTACCGGTAACTAAGCATTGCTAAGCATCATATCGCAAAGACAATAAAAAGACCATAAATCATCCAACGGGCTCTAATTCACCAGTAAGGATAGTAACTTAGGGATGTGGCAGGGGTGGACAATTTCAGGGAAACTATGCAATGGGATTAGCTACCTCAAATCGGCAAAAATTAACTTTGACACAAGAAGCATGCATACTTAGTTTTTACAGACAAGATATTAGAATTTTAAAAGTAATAGGAGCAATATGATTAAATGATGTTACACTGCTTGCCTTGCTGGAGATCACTTTCTTGCTGCAGAGGATCACTCACGTAATTAATAATTTCTTCGGAGCCTAACGTAAAAATGCGATAAAATCAATAAAAACGAAGAACACTAAACAAAACTCAACAACAAAACTCATCCAAATCTTATGAACTTTATACAGCAGCAAGGTTATGATTTTAAATGAATTTAGAAACAAGAATCAAGTCATTTGGATTTAGTATGAAAAAGTTATAGCTAAAACAATTTCCCTCAGCCTATTAATTCAACTAAATTAATTACTGGTACTGTTCATGGCATAAATTTTCAGAATGATCTAAAGTTTGAAATTTTTATGCTAGGTAGATAATGGCATCCTAAGGTCAGCAAAGTTGGGTTTACTCAATTTGGAGTTAAAATGATTTACTTATGATTTTTTCTAAGTTGTAAAACTAGCACATGTTATTTTTCAGGAATATGAACAAGGGCAAAACCTATTTCATATTAAAGTATGCTAGCAGAGGAATTTAATAAGATTGAGTTTGTACATTTTTGGAGTTATACATAAAAAGATATGCATTTTACAAGTTTCAAATCAATTTCTGGAACATTCTAAAATGGCTGAAATCAAGTTAATATTGTTTATAAAACTTTATTCTGTAAACATGTCTAAAAGTATTTTAGATTAAACTCTAGTTAAACATGAATTTATCCAAGCTGGAATCACCTAAAAAGGTTTTAAAATGAATTAGTTACGAGTTTTCAAAATTTAATATAATTTCCAGCTGATAAATAAAGATTTACCGAAATAAAACAAAGCTTATCAAAAGGAATCGACGTGGACGAACGTGGGCCTTTGATTCGAATCAACGCCCACGCGGGAGAAAACGCACGCGGCGCGATCCACAAAGGGGCTCACCGTTGGATCTAGATCAAACGGTCCACGTGGATGGAGACGTTCGGGGACCCGAACGGCTCAATCAATCTCGACCGCAGATCAAAAGATGGAGGGCTCAGGGCGCTGCGCTCTTTGGGGGACCCGAACGGCACACTCATCTCAGCCGCAGATCGCGAGATGGACGATCCAGCACGGTGGGGAGCTCGGGTGGTCCAAACGGCCACTCAGATCTAGACCGTTGATCTAGATCTGACGGCCCACAAAGATTGAGACCTCCGGAGTTCAAAATTTTGGATAGATCTAGACCGTTGACCATGAGATCGACGGCCCACAATCAAAGAGCGTTTCGCACGCGCCCGAGAGGGTTAAACGACATGGGGCCCACATGTAAGCGACACCTAGAGCCAGATTAAGACAACCATTAATTACCGAATCCAATGATTAGTGATTATTAGCATTAATGGTGTCCTAATAACTTCGCACCGAGGGGGTTTAAGTGGGCGGGGGCCCACTTGACAGTGGCACAAAAGCTCATTTCGGACAGCATTAATTGCTAACAATGATTAGCATTTAATGAACTCAAATTTAGTCCAAAAGAACCCGGGACTGCGGTTTAAGGCCTACGGGCCCACATATTAGTGACTCAAAGAGTTATTTCCGACAATCAATTAATGTTAACACTAATTATCAATGATTAATTATTAATGATGTCCTAACAGTGTTGAATAGTGCCACCGGGGGGGGGGTTAAGAGGTTGGGCCCACTGTCAGTGGCACAAATGATTCTTTCGGACATCACTAAAATGCTAACTAATCATTAACAATGATTAACAATCATTAGCCATTAATGATTATCTTAACGACAACGACACAGAGGGAGTTCTCGTCCGGCAAAAACCGAACGCAAAGCATGGCTTGTCGCTGGCGGCTCCGACCACAGCGGTGCCCACAAAGTGCCAAAATGGGTTCACAAGAACGATGCGCACCCAGTGGAGGTGACCTCGATGGCGGCGACAGCCCACAATGCCGGCGAGCCGGAAAATAAAGTTGGTGACAAGATCGGCCGAAAGCGAAAATGGTCAAAAGCTCCGTAGCAGTCCAAAGAAGCAGGTGCCACAGCATCTAAGGACTAATTAGAAGCTACCTTAACCAAGAAGGGCTTCAAAGATAGCCGGAGCAGCTTTGACCACGGTGGAGCTTGCCGGAGCCGAAGAAGATAAAGTGGAAATAGAGACCTGAGCCAAAATGAACATCACTGGTGGTCAAAATAGCTTTATTAAAGCTCAGAGAAGCTCCACAAGCAATTAATTGAGAAAGAAAACCCTTACCGGAGCTGGAGAAGAAAGGGAATGATTTCAGCCGAAAAGATTCAAACTCGGAATTGGTCAATTCCTGTAAACGAAACCCAAAATTGAGTGAGGGGAAATGATCAGAGTGGACGTCGGTAGAAGAATACTCAATCTCAAACTCCGACAATGAAGAGTCCACAAGCTGCTCCACATCAACTTCTAGCTCCGACAATGATGGCACATTAACTCCATCAACATTGCCTCATTGCTTTATGGCTAAAGGTAAAAATGAGGTAAATAATGATGATCCTAGTTATGATGAGTTGATGGATATGCTTGAAGAATTAAATGAATATATCGGGAATGAGAAATCAAAATTTAAAAGGAAATATGATTTGCTTCAAAATAATTATGATGTTCTAAAAGATGAACATGAGATTCTCCTCCTAAATGAGCTTAAGAAGTCTAAGGTGGATACAGCCATTGAATGTAATTTAATAGATGTTTTGCCATGCATAGCTTCCATTTCTTGCAATTTATCTAAGGTTAATATATCCACTTCCTGTGATGAATATGCCTTGTAGCTCTAGTGAAAATGCTTCTATTCCCTCTATGTCTTGTGAGACTGACCTTGTAGAGGAAAACAAAAAACTCAAGACCCAAGTCTCAAATTTGAAAAATAACTTGGATAAAAGCTACAAAGGAAAAGCCACTCTTGATGAAATATTAAGCAAGCAACAAAATGTGAACGACAAGAGCGGAATTGGGTTCACTCCCATGAAGAAAAGGGAGAATAGCAAGACAAGGCACAATGCAAGACACACGAAGAATGTCAAGTGCTTTGATTGTCATCAAAAGGGTCACCTCTCCTCCGTATGCCATAACAAGGAAGATTACAAGAGAGGACTTGGCTTCATTGCCAAGAAAAAGGTAAAGAACATCCCAAAGCAAAAATGAAAGAAATACACGAATATCAAATGCTTTGGATGTTATGAGAAGGGTCACATCACCTTCGTGTGCCCAAACAAGATGAATGATAAAGAAGGACTTGGTCTCACCGCCAAGAAGAAGGTGAAGAACCATCCAAAGCAAAATAGAAGACAATTCAAGAATATCAAGTGCTTTGGGTGCAACAAGAATGGTCACATTATCTCGGTGTGTCCAAACGAGCTAAATGACAAGCAATTGTCATTAAAGAAGAGGCAAACCGGCAATGAGCAAGATAAGAAGACATCAAAGGGAAGCAAAAGCCCCACTTGCTACAATTGCCGGGAAAAAGGACATTTTAGTAAGGAATGTCCTAATGGTATCTCTCCTAAGCCTATTATTTATAATCATGATTATTTGCTTAGGAAGGATAGAAATGACAATGTGTTTGCTAGAATTGTTAGTTCACCTAAGACTATCATTAGAAGGGCCATTTGGGTGCCCAAAATTATTGTGACTAACATTCATGGACCCAACCAAGTTTTGGGTACCAAATATGCTTAAAATGTTTAATAGGTACTTGGAGATGCATTGGAGGTTTGGCGTATTCATGAAGAGGTGGATTCCACCATATGTCAATATTGGAGCCAAGCTTGAGGATAATCATATCATAACATAAGCCAATGCCATTTCGGTAACAAGTACTTACATTGAAGTATCTAGACCCTTTACCTTGTGTAGGTTGTATTTCATGAAAATCTTTTAAAAGGGTTGTTCTTGCTCTTGTGCTTAATCTTGATTATTCAAATTTTGAGCAAGTTGGTCGTGGCATATTAAGGGAGAGTGCTAAGTCATTCACATGTATATCACATCCCTAAGTGTGCCCAAATTAATTAAGTGCTAGTAATGTTTTTCAAAATGAACCATTTAGCCATAAAGTCAAAAATTTGAAATTATGAGTATATCCTTTAAAACATTAGTTGCAAAATGTATACAAATGCATTTCAAAGATTTACCAAATGTTTTGGCTCAAGAAAAACCTATTTTAAATGAAAAAGAGTTTCTACTCAAAATCCTAGATCTTTGTATCTTATTTTTGACCTAAACTAGATTCTTGAGTAAAATCTATTCTAAAAATATTTTGGCAATTATCCAAAAAGGAAAATCCTAGAGTTGGCTATTCTAAACATTTTTGGTATTCAAATGATTTCCAAAAGACCAACCTAGAAAAAGTTATTTGATTTCGAAACTCATCCAAAATACTAGTTTGACCATAAAGGTCACTTTCTAGCATTTAAGTGAGTTTTGCTATTTGAGCCTAAATTATCACATGAATAGGTCCATGATGGTATTTATGACTCATACATGCCATTGGATGCTTAAAATATCTTTAGTTGCTCAATTTGGCTCTTTTTGTGAAAGTTATCGAAAATACGATTTTAATTGCGAAAACTAAAGCTTAATTTATAAAAACTATTTGAGGGTTCGATTTTAAAGGGCTATATAAGTTGGAAATGCTCTAAAGATATTTGTTTTGATTGATTGTGTGAAAATTTGGAGAAAAATACAACAAATCTCTCTTTTCTCAAATCCAGCACTGAATCTGTTTGTTAGTTCAATCCTCACCGGTCTGACCGGCCACCTTGGCGGTCTGACCGCTAGAATCGGTCGAACCGCCATGCCCAACGGTCTGACCGTTTTTGTGTGAAGCCTTTAACTTCCACCCGAACAGTTTCCTTCTCTCTTTTCATTCCAAACCGAAAACCTTTTTCTCTCATCACCTTCGACCGCCTCTTTCCTCTCCGGCTCGGATCCCCCTCTCCGGCCATCTTCTTGGGAGTCCGAGGTAAACAAGTGATCTCCTTCACCTCCTCGCTCATTCCTCAAGTTGGTTTGAGATTTGAATGTCTCATCTCATCAAAACTTGAAAACCTAGGTGAAGGGTGATCTTTCCAATCCGGCTATTTTGTTCTTCAATTTCTTCAAGGGTTCATCTCCTTTGATTCATATCTTCATCCATAGCCGGTAAACCTCTGTTCTCTACTTGCAATTTACCTACATTGTAAATTTTCCCCAAAATCTAGGGTTTGACATCAATGTCCCCAAAATTCTTTCAATTGGTGGAAATCCTTGGCATGCAAGTAGATGAGGATTAGATTAACTAGATTTCACTATGCCATTGCACACAATTTGCAAATCATTGGGTTGTTATCCCAAAATCAAGTTGCTCTTTTGTCACTGGCGGTTTGACCAGCCGCAACCTGGCGGTCCGACCGGCCGGTCTAGCGGTTCGATCGCGTGTAGGCCATGATCGACCGCTGCGTGATGTAAGAATGATAGAAATGGCATTCTAAATACTTGTTAATTCATTCCTTGAATTCCTTTGACATCTTTGCTATCTTTTCTCAGAGACAATGCCGAACAAAAGGACTGTGACTCGCTCTGCAGCCCCCTTCTCAATGGGAAAAGAAATTGCTGAAGATCATTCTATGGAAGATGTAGGAGAAGAGGAAGAAAATGAGGAAGAAAATGCAAGTGGCAACAGCGATGATAACATCAGTGATAACAACTATGAAGAATCTGATGCTGATGATGAAAATGAGGATGAGAATGAGGAAGTAGCTCCTGATCAATCTCAGTTTATTGGACTTGATGTGGCAAGTTTAAAAAGTGAAAAATATACAATTCTGAGGCATATAAACCAGTTCAGATTTCCAAGGAGTGCTACATTGAGTATGTTCCACACTCTCTTTCAGCAAAATGTCTATCAAGTTATTTATGCAAAGAAGCAGTTTGCAAATCATCGTTTTGTGAAGTGGAGCTACATTGGAAAGAATCCAGTTTATAATGGTTTACTTCGTCGATTTAGAGCTATGAGATTGGAGTCTTTAGTCTCCTTGCAATGCAATTTTCATACCAAGGCAATCAGGCAATTTTATGCAACTGTTTATGTATCTCCTGATCATGACAATCTCATTTGGATGACGGGACAACAAAGATTAGAAGCCACTAGAGATGATTTCATCAGTGCTTTGAGCTTGGGAGATTCTAGTGGAGTTAAGATACATCTTGAGGAACCACTTGATCTCACTCAAGTGGATGAATATTATGATTAAAGAAATCCTTTTGTGCGTGGAAGAGTAACTGGACTTCTCCCCCATTCCTAGTGTTATTAATAGAATCATGAGAGCATCATTCTTTCCGAGAAGTGAAAATAATGATGAGATACACGAGTGTGCCTGGAATGTAGTGAAGCATATTATGGATGGCACTAGGATTGATGTGATGGATCTGATCATTAGAGAGATTGCCACTTCCAAGGGAGACAAGACCAAAAGTATTTATTTTGCTCCCTATATTATGAGGCTCATTTAGAGCAAGATTGATTTTGACCAGGATTGTGACATAGAGCATAAGGATTATAAGCCTAGAGATGCTCCTCCACCTCCTCCTCAGGTGCCTCCTCCACCTCCTCTTCAGCATCAAGGGCAGGAATCGTCTTCTCAAGGACCTCCAGGTCAGCAGGCTCCTCAGAGCGGGATTCGCCTTGATCGCTTTTGCGCCTTCAGTCGAGTATCGATCGCAAGTCGAGTATCGATCGCATGGATGCAAATAATGATCAAATGCATGCAGAGACTAGAGCCAGATTAGATTCTTTGGACTCGAGGGTCACTCATATGGATGAGAGACTTACTGAGTATCAGCAGCAGCGAGTACCTTTCACCTATCAGAGGTTTGGTCGATGGCCACCTATTCAGCAGGGTGCTCCTTCATCCACATCAGATGCTGCTCCTCCATTTTCGACAGAGGCTCCACCATCTTAGTTGTAGTTTCTTTCTTATGTAGGTCAATAGACCTTGTATTGTGAGGATAAGCTTATAAATTACTCTTGTCATATCTTGTGTGAGCTTATTGAACATTGGATGCCTTTTGTGATCTTAATTGCTATTAGACTAGTTGGATATGTGAATGCTAATGTTATGGATTATGCTTTATTATCCTTGTCTGAGATATGTTGCTATGTGAATTCCTACTAATATTGCATGCTTATTCAAATCTTAATTATCAATTGTCATGCTTCCTTAGATTCTTTGTTTAGAGAAAACTCCGTCAAAATTTCATAAAATCTTCGTGTGCGTGAATTTCCTTCTTATCTTAAATGCACATATTTAGGGGGGAGTTTTACCTCTATAGGTCTTACTTGCAAGAAATCCAAAATATTTCTTAAAATAAATTTCTTCTTGAAAATGTTTCTCTGTTCTAAATAGAATGAATTCGCTTGACAAGATCTTTGTTATGCAAAATCTTTTGTTTGGTCTAAGGTTTTTTTTTGAGTTTTTGGTGATTAATGCCAAAAGGGGGAGAATGTTGGATCAATATCTTTCAACATTTGGTTGAGTATCATATATTCTGCATGTCTCATTCATATGCTTAAAGAATACATTATGTGCATGGTTTACTTTTCAAGAGCTTAAATACTCAATATATGTTGATAATATCCAAATATTGCTATTGATAAAGGATTTGTCATCAATTACAAAAAAGGGGGAGATTGAAGAATCTAGACCCGCCATTATGTGTTAATGGAGTTTTGGTTATTGATTATAAATCTATTTATGAGACTAACACTCTTATTGATATACCTATTGTTTAGTCTCAAATGGATAAAGAGGTGAAGATCAAATAAGGTATGCATTCCAAATGACAAATCTATTTATGAGACTAACACTTCTATTGTCATACAAATTGTTTAATCTTAGCTTGGAGATAAAAGGGAAAATACAAATTGTTCATATTGATAAACCTATTTGTGACACTAACTCTTCTATATTGCTATATCTCATGTTTAATCTCAGTTGGATTCAAAGATCAAAAAGGTATGCATTCGATATCTTTTTATTATATCTTGTTGCATTCCTCGGATCCAAAATATAGGTTGAACTCCACTAAAAGTTTAACTTGAATATGTGCATATATTTTTATTACACATTTGTGTATGCACACATTTAGGGGGAGTTCATTCTATATTTTGTGGTTTCATTAGTATTGATCCATATTCTTCTGTCCACATATTTTAAGGATCTTTACTTTGAAACATGTCCTTGAATATATTTAACTTGTGTAGTTAATATATTCATATGAGTATATGTAACTTGTGTAGTTCATATATACTCATGTCCTTGAATATATACAACTTGTGTAGTTCGTATATATTCATATGAGCATATGAGACTTGCGTAGTTCATATATGCTCATATATCTTTTGAGTATATATAACTTGTGTGGTTTATACATACTCATACCAATTACGTTCAATTATCTGTAATTGTGTTGGTTGTCATCAATTACCAAAGAGGGAAAGATTATGGTATCTTGTCCCACCATTATGAGCTAATGATATGTGTGGTAATTAATGACAATCACCTTGTAGACCTAACCTTTTCAATGAGTTGAAGACCTTGGATGACATCATGAGTTGATTGTCATCAAGTCAAGATTCTTGAAGAAGAAGAAATCATCATGTGTTGATGATGTTCTAGACAAGATCCCGAAGTAAAGAAGATCATTGTGTGTTGATGATATTGAAGTGAAGAGCTTGGAGTAAAGGGTGCATCACATGTTGATGCATATAAAAGACCTTGAAGCGGAAATGATCATATGTTGATCACCAAAACTAGAGGATCCATCATGTGTTGATGGAGGGCAAGTGAAAGGTGCGTCATGAGTTGATACATGTCAATAACCCCGACTTGAAGCAAGGATGTGCATCATCAAGCTTCAAGTGGTTGCGCAAGGCAAAGGTATGCCTAGCTAGGGCTAAGGATTTGTTCCTAGTCTTTTACCGGTCTTGGTATTTGGTTGGAAGACTGGATTGCTAGTATAGGATGTCGTACTATTAAGAGGGGTTTTGACTAGTAGTTTGAGTTAGTCATGTGTTGATAGCTCATTGTGTTTGCTCTAGCTCATCTTAACATGTTGCCAATATTTGCGAATGTGTTTTACAAATAGTTGTGGCCCATGGATATTCCTTGTAGCATGCGACTTGAGTTTGCAAATATGTTTTGCAAATGGTTTAAGTCCATGTACCTTATTCCTTGTGGCATTGATTCTAAAAGTTGGCAAATGTGTTTTGCAACTTGTTGAGAATCTCGCTTTTTATCGTTGTTTGCATCACGCGTCAATTTGGCAAATGTGTTTTGCAAATTGAGTTGAAGCGAAGTGCATTTTGTGGTTTGATTCTAAAGGTTGGCAAATGTGTTTTGCAACTTGTTGAGAATCTCACCTACATACCTTGTTTGCATTTCATATTGTTTGCAAATATGTTTTGCAAAGTTGTTATTGAAAAAGAAATGCAAAGTTGTGCTTTTCTCCGTGGAGTGGTCTGACTGACGTTCTGTGAGCGATCTGATCAGACTCCGGTCTGACCGAAGGTATGTTCACGGTTTGACCGGCCTTGCGGGTCAAGCGCGCGGTCAACTTTTTCCAGAGAGCGACATTTCTGGTTTTTCGGCTGAGCGGTCTGACCGCAGTGTGTCGAGTGGTCTGGCCGATCTGGCCGGTCTGACCGGACATTGATTGGCGGTCAAACTGGAGGTCCTCCAACGGCTATTTTTCTGACCGTTGGAGGGGGTACGGTCTGACCGGCCATTTGTCTGCGTTCAGACCGGCCCTGCTGATTTTTCAGCACAACTTCTCCCAACGGCTAGTTTTTGTGTGTGGGCTATAAATACCCACCTTGGCCGTGTGAGGGGAGGTTGCTGGTGCCCCTAGACATTCCATTAAGCAAAGAGCAAGCCCTCTACTTCCATTTTGTGCATGTGTTGCACTTAGTGAGGTTTGAGAGGGAAATCCTATTGCATGTGTTGCTTTAGGTGGTGGATTTAGTATCCACGAGAGCTTTGACACCTGATTGGTTCAAGTGAAAGTTGGAGACTTGTTACTCTTGGTGTTTGCCGACACCTAGACGGCGTGGAGGCGTCGTGGTCCGGTGATCTTCTCAAGTGAAGCTTGTGAGAAGGCCCGGTGTTTGTGAGTGGCTTGGTGCTCACCATCTCCGGAGTGGAGTAAGAACAACCCTAGTGGAGCGAGGTGTTGATACCTCGGAGGAAGGCTTAATTCGTGAAGCCGGCCCAATTGGTTTGGGTTTCCCTCAACGTGGATTAGGGGAGATCGGCAAGTCTCCGAACACCACGGTAAAACATCGACGTGTCTTTGTGGTGTGGTCTCTGTTGCATTACTATTGCATTTACATTCATTGTGTATGAATGCTTTCTTTATATTGTGCAATTTATATACCTTGTATTGTTGGTGCACTTAGTTGAGCCTAGTGGATTTAGGCCTTATTTGTGCAAAACCGTATTTGTATTAGCTTCCGCATTAGAAATCGGTTTTAGAGCATAGAAGTTTTAAAACGCCTATTCACCCCCCTCTAGTCGGCCTCCTCGATCTTACAAATACCCAGAATCTCCAAGCAGCAGCAGCAGTGACAGCTCAAGCAC
Organism: Ampelocalamus luodianensis; assembly: GCA_036346255.1. NCBI lineage: Eukaryota > Viridiplantae > Streptophyta > Magnoliopsida > Poales > Poaceae > Ampelocalamus > Ampelocalamus luodianensis. The sequence goes on along the minus strand of JAYEVH010000377.1, from coordinate 18,687 downwards.
CAGCCTTTGCTCCACCCCCTCCATGGGCCAACATTTCTGAGTTCATGAGGATGAGGCCTCCCACTTTCTCCAGTAGTGCCAAGCCATTGGAAGCTGATGATTGGCTTAGGACAGTGGGTAGGAAGCTGGACATGATCTAGTGTTCTGATCGTGAGAGGGTGCTTTTTGCCTCGCACTAGTTGAACGGACCAACGTCCGAATGGTGGGACAACTTCACCCAATCCCACGTAGATGTTCAGACCATCACTTGGGACGAGTTCGTGCTGGCTTTTCATCATTCGCATATTCCATCGGGCATGGTGACCCTAAAGAAAAAGGAATTCCGCGCTTTGCACTAAGGCAGCCGCTCAGTCCATGACTACTTGCACAAGTTCAACCAGTTGGCTCTCTATGCATCAGAAGATGTGGCAACCGATGAGTTCAAACAAGAACGTTTCCTGGAAGGTCTCAACGACGGCCTTTCCGTCCACCTCATCGCTCAGGATTACACAGATTTCCAGCATTTAGTGAGCAAAGAAATCCATCAAGAGGGCAAGCACCTTGAGATGGAAAATCGCAAGAGAAGGCAGGCAGCTCAGAGGTTCAACTCTGGGGGTTTTCCTAAGCCTAGGACCTCCCAGCCTCTGCCACCTCCTCAAGGGAGAGCCACGACCTCCTCCCCCTCAAAGGCGCCAGTGGCCACAAGACGTCCAAGCACCCTAGGACCTTGTGTGACCTCTCCAGGAGGTCCTTTCCAAAAGAAACCACCCACGACCTCCTTTGCTGGTGTCACATGTTACAATTGCAACGAGGTGGGGCACTACGCTAATAAGTGCCCAAAGAAGCAACAAGCCGTAACCCCAACTGGGCCAAGTCAGGGAGTTCCAGCTATGAAGCCAGCTGTTCGATACCTAAGAGGACATGTGAACCACGTCACCGCCGAGGAAGCGCAGACCGCACCAGATGTGGTCCTTGGTACGTTCCTTGTCAATTCAGTACCAGCAACAGTTCTTTTTTATTCTTGAGCTTTGCATTCTTTTGTTTTAAATAAGTTTGTAGGAAAATATGGGTTATCTATCTATCCTCTAGTTAACCCTATGATAATTCACTCTCTGGGTTTGGAGATGAGGACTAGTTTCCTATGCCTAAACCTTACCTTAGAAATCTCAAGGGTACCCTTTCTAGCAGACCTAGTGGTCTTGCACTCCCAAGGTTTGGATGTAATCCTTAGAATGGATTAGTTAGCCAAAAATCAAGGTCAGATAGACTAGGCTAACAGGTCTATCATGCTGACCAATGAGCAAGGAATCCAAGTGGATTTCAAACCTGAGACCTCTGTTAGAGGAGGTCCTAGCCTGACCTGTTTGCGTGAAGTAAAGCTAGAAGACCTCCCAGTGGTCCGCGAGTATCCGGACGTGTTTCCAGAGGAATTACCGGGAGTGCCACCAAATAGGGATGTCCTGTTCCTAATTGACTTAGTCCCAGGGACTACTCCAATCTCAAAGAGATCTTACAGAATGCCAGCCCATGAGTTAGCAGAGTTGAAGAAGCAAATTGAAGATTTACAAAACAAAGGTTTTATCCAACCTAGTTCATCACCGTGGGGAGCACCTGTTCTGTTTGTCAAGAAGAAAGACCATAGTTTGAATATGTGTGTGGACTATAGATCGCTCAATGAAGTCACAATCAAGGACAAGTATCCTTTGCTCAGGATCGACGACCTCTTTGACCAGTTGAAAGGAGCAAGTGTATTCTCTAAGATTGATTTGAGATCTGGTTACCATCAGTTGAAGATTAGACCAAAGGATATCCCCAAGACCGCCTTCACCACAAGATATGGGCTTTACGAGTACACTGTGATGTCTTTTGGCTTGACAAATGCACCAGCTTATTTCATGAACATGATGAACAAAGTGTTCATGAACTTCTTGGATAAGTTTGTGGCCATGTTCATTAACGACATTCTCATCTACTCAAAGGATGAAGAAGAGCATGAAGCTCACCTCAGGGCAGTCCTAGAAAGACTTAGAGAGCAACAGCTCTATGCCAAGCTCAGTAAGAGCGAATTTTGGTTAAGCCAAGTAGCTTTTCTTGGACACGTCTTGTCTGCGGAAGGAGTTGCTATCAACCCCAGCAAGGTCCAAGATGTGCTCAATTGGGAGTCACCCAAGTTAGTGCCACAAATCAGAATTTTTCTGGGAATGGCAGGATACTACCACTGGTTCATAGAAGGTTTTTCCCAGTTAGCAAGACCTCTTACTCAGCTGTTGAAGAAGGAAAATAAGTTTGCCTGGACAGCAGACTGTGAGCAAAGCCTTCAAGAATTGAAGAAGCACTTGACCACCACCCTAGTGCTAGTTTTGTCAGATGTCCGTAAGGATTTTGAAGTGTTCTGCAATGCCTCTCGTCAAGGTCTCGGGTGTGTGCTGATGCAAGAAGGCAAGCTTGTAGCTTATGCCTCTCGCCAATTGAAACCTCATGAAGGGAACTACCCAACACATGACCTTGAACTTACCGCAATTGTGCATGCCTTGATGATTTGGCGGCATTACCTCATCAGTAATCGCTGTAAAATTTTCACGGATCACAAGAGCTTGAAGTATATCTTCACTCAAACGGACCTCAACCTCAGGCAGAGAAGGTGGTTAGAGCTCGTAAAGGACTATGATCTTAGAATCTACTATCACTCGGGTAAGGCCAGCGTGGTGCCACACGCCTTAAGCCGAAAAGGGTACTGCAGCACTTTGGTGGTCCAAGAGAGTCAACCTAGTTTGCATGAAGAGTTGAGACGTCTTAACCTGGAGATTGTCGACCAAGGCTGTTTACATGCCTTGGAGGTCGAGCCAGTCTTTTGGGGCCAAATTAGAGACAAGTAGAAAGAAGATGAAGACATCCAGTAGATCAAGAAAAACTTGAGAAGAGGCAGAGCCCCAGGATTCTCCGAAGATGAACAAGGCACGGTTTGGTTCAGCAACCGTGTTTGTGTACCCGGCCACCAAGAGATCAAGCAACTGATCTTGAACAAAGCCCACGAGTCACCTTACTCTATTCATCCAAGCAGTACCAAGATGTGCTAGGACCTCAAGGAGAAGTATTGGTGGGTCAGTATGAAGCGAGAGATTATTGAGTTTATTACTCACTGTGATGTTTGCCAAAGAGTCAAGGCCGAACATCAAAGACCAGCTGGTATGTTGCAGCCCTTACCCATCCCTGAGTGGAAGTGGGAGCAAGTTGGCATGGATTTCATCACTAGACTACCCAGGACCCAATCGGGTTATGATTCTATTTGGGTCATGATCGACCGTTTGACTAAAGTGGCACACTTCATACCTGTCAAGACCACTTACAGAAGCAATAAGCTAGTAGAGATCTACATGGCCAGAATTGTTTGTCTGCATGGAGTGCCCAAAAGGATAGTGTCTGATTAAGGATCGCAGTTCCCATCCCGGTTTTGGAAGAGCTTGCATGAAGCTTTGGCGACAAGACTCAACTTCAACATCGCCTATCATCCCCAAGCACATGGCCAAATCGAGCGTATAAACCAGGTCTTGGAGGACATGCTTCGAGCCTGTGCTTTGGACCACGGGAAAAGTTGGGACCAAAATCTCCCTTACGCCGAGTTCTCCTACAACAACAGTTTCGAAGCAAGTTTGAAGATGTTGCCATTTGAAGCCTTGTATGGCAAACCCTATAGAACCCCTCTCCTTTGGGACCAAGTCGGTGAGTGCCAGTTCTTTGGACCTGACCTGATCAATGAAGCTGAAAGCAAAGTAAAGCTAATAAGGGAGAGATTGAGAGTGGCTCAATCCCGACAAAAGGGCTATGCTGACAATCGTCGTAGAGAGTTGTTGTTTGATTTGGGAGATTTTGTCTACCTCAGAGTTACTCCACCCAGAGGAGTAAAGAGATTTCGGACCAAGGGAAAGCTCACGGCAAGGTTTGTTGGACCATACAAGATCTTGGGAAAGAGAGGTGAAGTCGCATATCAGTTGGAGCTACCGACATCCTTGTCGTCCATGCACGACATCTTCCATTCATCGCAGCTTGAGAAGTGCCTTCGAGTCCCAACAGAGTAGACCTCTCTAGAAAGCATCGACCTTCAAGAGGACCTCTCCTACGTGGAGCAACCGATCAAAATTCTAGAAGTTCCAGAGCGTGTTACTAGAAGCAGGGTTGTCCGATCGTGCAAAGTCCAGTGGAGCAACCACTCAGAAGAAGAGGCTACTTGGGAGCGTGAGGAAGACCTCAAGAGGGAGTACCCCGCCTCTTCGTTAGCCAAACCTGAATCTCAGGGTCGAGATTCCCTTAAGGGGGGTAGGTTTGTGCCGCCTCGATTTTTCTAAGCCTTTTTGAAAATTTCAAAATAAAATGAATCATTTGGTTTTTATGGTTTGCTAAAGCTTAACCCGAGATTTTGGAAATAATTTAAGTGACTAGTCTAACTTCAACCAATTCAAGTTGGTTTTCAAGTCGCTGAAGTTCTTTGTGTTTCGTTTTCCTTTCCTCTATGCGTACCGGTTCTTGGTCACGATCTCCCCTTAGGTCAAGACCCCCCTTCAGTTTGGACCTCCTCCTTGGCCGCTTTAGCTCGCCAATTCAATCTCCTATGCCCTCCTCTTTTCTGGACTGCCCGATCGTGTTGAACGGTCAGATCTTATTTTCACTCCCGGATGGTCCAAACGTCCCCAAGCGTGTGGATCGCCCGATTGTGATTGAGCGGTTAGATCTCGTTCTAAACTTTAGATGGTCCAAACGTCCTTGAGTGTTTTGCACCGTCCGATCCAAATCATACGGCTTCCTCTTTGTATCCTTCTCAGGACCTCCCTTGACTCTATGATCAGGAGCACTCCTCTTTTACAAAGGTCACCCTTTTATCATGACCACCCTGTGGGTCACAACCTCCTCTTTGGCAAAGACCACCCTCTGTGGTCGCAATCACTCTTCTTGCAAAGACGACCCTCTCGGTCGCAACCACACCTTTTGCAAAGGCCACTTCCCGTAGGACCTCCTTCTAGAGGACCTCCTTCTGCAGGACCTCCCCATGTGACCACCCTTCTGGTTGGACCTCTCTCTTGGTCACAACCTTTTCCCTTTGACCTTGACCAACCTCTTTGTTGAGCTAGTTCTGCTCACTTTATCCTTTCTGCACGTTAACTGCAGAAGTCTTCGAGCATTTAATGCTGCTGCACCGCATTAAATGCTGTCACCTTTGTTGTACCCATCTCCCCCACTTGTCTCCTCCCTTACCTGCTTCCATCCCCGTGGTCGCCTGCTCCTGTCACTCTATCTTTGTCACCTAGTTCTCCTACCTCCGCTATAAATAGCGCCTGAGGGAGCCCTCGTTTCCTTTTGCACTCTTTGGGCTTTTCCCTCAACTCTCCATTCCTTTCTTCCTCACTTCCGTTCTCTATTTTTCCGCTATTAACCCCTGTTAACCTCGTCGCCTTCGAGCTTTGTTCTTGCTCGTGTCCGGCGCCGCTGAAGCTCACCGTCACCAAGGAAGCCGCTGGAGTTCACTGTTACAGAGGAGCCGTTGAAGCCTGCGCCATCGCCCTTTCGTCATTAGCAAGACCACCAGTAGCCACTAAAGCTCGCCATCGCCAAAGAGTTCGTCGGAGTCCACGTTGCCGCTGTTCTTTGTTCGTCACCCTTCTGGCCATCTTCTCCGCTCTCTCTTTCTCTTTGTTTCGGTGAGTTCTCCGTGCTTCGTTTGTTCTTCTCTGTTCTTACGACCACGTGAGTAGTCGTATCCCCCCTTGTTCTTGCTACCTCTTTGAGTCATCTTGACCGTTCAGGACCTCTTTGAGTCATCTTGACCGTTCAGAATATACCTCGAGTCGTCTTGTTCATAGGACCTCCTCGTGACTCGTTGAACCTATTTCGACCAAGTCGCATAGGACCTCCTATCGACTCGTAGGACCTCCTCGGGACTCGTTGAACTTGTTTCGACCAATTTGCGTAGGACCTCCTGTCGACTCGTAGGACCTCCTCGTGACTCGTTGAACCTATTTCGACCAAGTCGCGTAGGACCTCCTCTCGACTCGTAGGACCTCCTCCTGACTCGTTGAACCTGTTTCGACCAAGTCACATAGGACCTCCTATCGACTCGTAGGACCTCCTCATGACTCGTTGAACCTATTTCGACCAAGTCGCGTAGGACCACCCTCTGACCCTTTAGACCTCCTCGTCTCGTTGAGCTTGGTTTGACCAGCTCGTTGGACCTTCCTCCTCCAACTCTTTTGGACCTCCCTTTTGAGTCTAGTTTGCGCTACCTTCTTTTGAGTTATTTGATTCGGATTTCAGTTGGTTCTTATTTGGTCTTTATTTGATCTTGCTTTGTTCTCCCGTGTAGACGTCGACGACTTCGGAGAGCCCGAGTTCTAAGAGGAAGTAGATCCTCAAGCTTTCGAGCACGACAAGTCATACCCTTGATCATGTTGAACCCAATACTTCAAATTATATACTTTCGGTTCTAAATTACTACTGCACGCGTATTATAATTCAAGTACTTTAACTCCCTATTTTAACTTTGTAGTTATTCCTAAATTCCTTTGTACACCCAAACTTGAGTGTTGTTAGACCACCCTTGTTACCTTAAGTCAAAAGCTAGTTGATACATTAGTATAAACTAGAGCTGGTTGCAAAACTTTGCTTAGCCGAAGCTTAGCTCAAAAATCTTGATTTGGGAAATTTAGCCAAAAGTTCAACTATTTCAAACTCTTACCATGGTATGGTTAGTGATAAGGACATCACTTCTTCGGATACACACAACAATCCTCCACTTGACATTCAAGGACCAATCACTAGAGCTCGCGCCCGACAATTGAATTTACAGTGAGCCTGCTCCTAAGTACTTCTTTTGTTCATTTGAGAATCGATTGCTACCTAATGATTTAATTATGATTAGGAACCATGGAGAGGACCTGGAAGTACTTGGAGAAGGGCTACGAAGCGCACAAGTCCAGCAAGGGCGGTCGAATCATGTTGGAGGCCCAACTCAAGCCGACTTCGAATCGAATTCGGAGTCCAGGACTGTCCGCACTAAAACGGACGCCCAGATCGCATCCGGGCTCCGTTTTGGATGTTCCACATATGTATCGAAAGCTGAGAAGACGACCTTTCCAATGGCTCTGGTCCCATGTCAAAATTCCTTCCGAGTCAACGGAATTGTCGAAACAAGTGGGCATTCAGAATCTGTCGTGGTGCGTCACGATCTTTTGGGCCGCTCGCTTTGTATCGTGTTGGAGCCCATTAGGGCGCGTCCGGGGTTTTGCACGCCCTCGGTCCTCTATATATAGCCGCCACCCCACCATTAGGTTGGGTTTGCTTAGATTAATTCTGTCTTGAACAGTTTCGCGTCATCGGTTTGTGAGACCCCAACTTTCGAAAGCTAAAACAATACATCCGCAATTCCGTTGTGTTCTTCCTTGTTCTTGCTTGTGTTCTTCGATTCGCAGCGAGGATTAGCCTTCTTGGCGAGGTCACGAGGTTGCGCACGGTTGATAACCCGAGGAGACGATGGTGCTGCGATTGCGGGTTCGTTGAGCGTGTTGTTCGAAGTCGAGTCGATTTGTGTCGCGCCTCCACCAAATCGAACTTATCCAACTCGTTGGAAGATCGGGACCCGCTCCCATCAAGTGGTATCGAGCTTCAGTGTTTCTTCAGTTCGAGTTTACCTACCCTTGTTGTTTTCGGTTTCATCCTAGAGTCCAAGAAAAAGCCCTACAAAAAATTGTAGTCATAGGTTGTTCCTCGTCCCGCATCTCGTTTAGCCTTTTGCACAATTTGATTTCAGAGTCCGTAGTGTTGAGTTTGTGTCCTTAGTCGAGTTGTGTTGTTGGTTTAGATCGTGTTTTATTTCGGGTTGTCTTGCTTCCGCTACCTCTCATACAAACCCTAGCCGTCAACGTTTGTTTCTCCCACCCTCCCACCCTCTGTTTTTGAGTCATACATCGCGTCTCGTGATCACCCAAAGACAATTCCCTTGAGCCTCGTGATCACCCAAAGACCATCCCCACCTCTTCCCGAGCTTCGCCCCATTTTCCACCAATTTCCTCCACCGATTTCGTTTGACCTCCACAAAGAACCATAACTCTGAGGCCCTCCTTCAAACAAATTGTAACTTTCATCTGAACTCGAAATTAGACGATTTTTTTGAAATTGGGTGAAATTAAAATTTTCATCCAAACCTCCCGACTTTTTCGGTTCGCGAATTTATTTTGCCCAAATTCGGCCTGGAAAGTGTAGTACTCGAGCTCTGAACTTTCATCACCGAATTTACAAAGACATTCATCATTTTACAGAGGCCACACCTTACATCGATTGAGGTGAAACTTTGTGTGGTTCCTATTTCGTGCTCCGCCGTGAAAAAAACATAAAAAGAAAAAATCGACACCTGGTTTTGCCTGAGAAAAAAAAGGCACATGCGAGCCCTCTGTGCCTAAAAAAAGAGAGCACGCTTTTAGGTGACGGATATTGATTTGTCTTTGTCCTTACCGCCATCCTTGTCTTTGTCTTTACCGCCATCCTTGTTCTTGTCTTTGCTTTACTATTCTGGTCTTGACTCCTTATTCATCATATCATACCCGTTATAGGACACATTTAGACCAAAGAACTAGGGCCCGTGTTTGGACATTTACTCAACACTACTATCTGTTATTGATTTGGTGTTCCACTAACATATTTGGCGTTCCAAGCTCCATATACCTACTTCCGGATAGCACAGCTTTTGACCCTTATAATCGCCGGGTCACACTCTCCAGGTATCACGAACCAGCCACCGGTTGTACCACCTATGGTTTGCGTTGGTAAGAACACTTGTAAGAGCTTGGTAAGCCACTTCATTTGCGGGTTCCCACTGTCCTCCTTTGTAGTTGATAGGGATAATCATTTTGTTTTCCCTTTGTTTTCCCTGTGTTTCCACTAACCATGGCGAGGACCGAAGGGGACGCGACACCGTCGACTTCAACGAGTGTGTTAGTCGCGCCAGCCTACAAGTGCGCCGACAAACAAAATGCTTCATTCATCGATCTCGGCGCACGAATGGACACCATCGTCGCCGCCATTGCCCGCTTGAACACCACGGAAGGCATTGAGCGGGTGGAGCGGCGGATGGTCGACCTCACTAGTCGATGGACACATTGAGGCACGCCGCCAATTGCCAATGACGACCATCATCATGATGATGACACAATTGCATGATGTGGTTGGCAACATTGATCGATGGGAGACACAAGATGCGCGACTACGTCGGCGTCTTCAAAGAAATGTACATGGTATGGGAGGTAATAACGAGAACCGCCATGGTAACGATGACCCTTTGCTAAAGTCAAGTTTACCATCCCATCTTTTCTCGCCTTTATGATGCCGCAATATATCTTGATTGGGAGATGACGGTAGAGCGTAAGTTTAATTCTCACTTGGTTCTGAACAACATAGAGTTAGACAAGCTACTAGTGAGTTTAAGGACTTTGCTATTATCCGTGGAATGAATCGGTACCATGCGCTACAACGACACATAGGAGCGGTTAAAAGAAGCTATGTGTAATCGCTTTGTTCCTCCTCATATAAACGTGATTTGAGAAAAAATTATAGCGCTTAGAACAAGGTGATAGTTCTGCTCAAGACTATTATGCCGAGCTTCAAAATGGTATGGTGCGTTGTGGGGTTGTTGAGAAACAGAGGATAAGATTTGTCGTTTCTATGGGGGTTCTGTGTGAAATTCGGGACATTGTTGATTATAAAGAATTTACTCACACAACCAGCTTGTTCCAGCTTGCTATGCTTGCGAGAAAAAGAATTGCGTGGATGCAAGGAATCAGCGACGGCAAGCACCGACGACCCTCCTACACGCCGCGAACGATCGCATCGACGGATCGCCCAAGTCTTCTTGAGTTTTCGTTCTCCTCCACCACCGATGAACAAGATTGCTGCAGCGCCACCAAAGCCACCTTCCACGACACGCCCTGCAGATTCTACAAAAGATTCTTTGCAGGCTCCAGCCAAGAGTTCTTCTTCCGTGCCTTCCACGGGCCGCTCCTCCGACATTCAGTGCCACCGCTGCCATGGACTTGGTCATGTGCAGAGGAATTGCCCTAGCCAACGGGCATACATTGTAACAGCCCTAACTTAGGGTTTGTATTTCAAATGTAAAATTTTGAGGAGAAATAAAAACTTTTGTTGTCTCTTCAAATCATTTGAAAGTTTCTACAATTTTCCCTAGCAATTTCCAATTTGTAGAATTTAATTCTTGTGATTGGAAATTGTTGTTATCAGATTCTTAGCCTTCAAACTTGTGATCATCCTCTGAAACTATTTTTCCTAGCATCTTGATCATCCTATCTACCTCCCTGAATTATTTCACAATTTTTAGATTTTGTTTGCTATTTCAAATGGCCAAGTCAACTCTGTTTGAAATCTGGTCAAACTCCCTGTACAGCAGCTTGTGAATTTTCTCTAGAACAATGCAGTGCATAAAAGTTCTGGAAAAATTATACAAGGTTGTCCTCTGTCCCTAGTAGCTACTATAAAATTTCGAAATTTTTGGAGCTCAGGAGCTACCTCTAAAATTCCCCAAACCTTCTCTGTCTTTTAAATCAAATTCTAAAGTACTTGCTCCTGCCCTGAACCCAACTCGGGCTCGAGTCCGACCCGCACCACTTGACTCGGTCGCACCGCCTGCTGCACCGCGCGAGTCCAATCGATCGAACCGTCCGATGAAGATCGAACGATCCACGCGCGATGCAACCGACCTGTCGAATGCATACACCAATCCCACCGTCCGCTTTAGATCCAACGGTCGGTGTGTTGCTGATCAAATCAAACCACCGGTTCGCACCGCCGTTTGTCGCCGACATGTGGGTCCCACCACCAAGATCAACCTCGCCTTCTCCGCACCTCACCGAGCTCGCGCCGCGCGTGCATGTTTGCCACGCACTGCCGCCGCCACCTTTATGCCCTCGTGTCCGGTGGAGGCATCGCGTGACTTCATAAAAGCCCCGAGCTCATCCACTTCTTCTCCTTTGCGTTCTCGTGTTATCTCCGCCCGATTTCTTGTTTCGCCGAGAAGGAAACGAAGGTAGCACCGCCGCTGGAGAAGCCCTTGAGCCCGCAACCTCACCATCGTGAACCACACTCGGTCGCATCCATTTTTCCCATCCCGAGCTCGTGGCATCCAAAGAATCGTCCGAGCCACTTCTTCGCCCCAACTCCGTTGGTCTCGGCTCGCAAGCTTGCTAGTGCTCGTGAGTTTCGGCCGACACTTGGTCCTTCGGATCGCATTGATGCAATCAAGCTAATGATGGCTTCATTTTTGTCTTTGGTGCATCGTTGAGGTCGCGACTTTTTCTTCTCCAATCACGGTGTTCGCGCCGTGGCACCCGCCGCCTCGGACCTTCTTCTTCGACGTTATCTTGTGCTTATTGCTCCCGGAGTCGAGGCGATTCCGTGGCGCACCTTCCCGGCTTCTCGGTTCAGAGCGGCGTCTTCTGCGAGCCGTAGCTTCTTCTCCGCCTCCGCCGTCGTGAGCCCATCTCCGGCGACCATTGGGCTCGCGTCACCACCACGGGTTCGTGAGGTCTTTGCGAACCTTAAGGTACCACTCACTCGCCTTGAAACTCACCGTTTGCTAGATCACCGCGCGCGCGCCGCCCGTCGCGTGCGTGCGACGAGCCGCCGTGGCTTAGTTATCGCTAAACCTCGGTTCTGTTAGGTCACCGACTTGTGGGCCCTCTGCGTGTTAAGCTCGTTTTAGGATTCAAATCTAATCGTTTTAATTCTCGAGTCTCTGTATGTGGGCCTAATGTCGGTTAGGGATTGTGTAGTTTTGTTAATCGTTTTCTCTTTCATGAAGCGTATTTTCCGGGCATATGTGTTAGGATTACGTTACGTCAAGACGTATTTTTGAATACGCCTTGACGTCACCTATGCGAGCGATCCGCTCTGTCAAGATTTTCGCGCCCGCTCTGCTGCTGGTCGGGCTAGCTGTGCGCAGAAGAAGTATTAAGTGCTTTAGTATTTCGAAATGCGTTCATTGTAATCGTTAAATCAATTAAACTTGTAAAATGCATAGCTAATTCAATTTTTATCCAAATTGCATGAAACCAGGTCTTTGTTAATTTTCTTTTTAAATGTATTATTTACAAAAATTAGTTTCATCCATGTCTCTGTAGCAAGAATCTGTTAATTAATAAAATGATGCCTTAGGTATCTTCTAAATTAGAAAATGCATATCTCTTCCAATAATTGTCCAAATTCAATGAACCCAATCAGAAAATTTCATTTTCAGATACTAACTATTAGAATAGGTTTTGCACATTGCTTCTGCTCATGAAAATCTGTTAAGTAATTAACTAGTGCTTGTTGTGTTTTTAGCTTAGAAAATTCATAGAAAATTATTAATAACTTAAAATGAATTGTTCTCTGTTTCTGAAATTTTGTTATTTCATGCTTAGGCTGCTGTGTGAGTTTTGGCTTGTTTTGATGTTGTTGTATGTTTGAGTTTTGTCGGTGTTATTCGTTCTTATTTGCTGTTATGTTCGATCGTTAGGCTTCGATATTTGCGGCAACCCTGAGGACGATCCTCCGCACCTTATTGAGCAACAGCACCCAGGCAAGCAGTTTGATCATTCCTATCCCAGTATTTTAAAGTCTAATATTTTGTTTCAGCTGTATGTATGCATTGCTTAATTTGTGTTAAATTGATTAGTTAAACTGTGTTGCATATCCTGTAGACAAAATATTGATCTCTACTACCGAGCCTAGGTTATTTGTCTGTGATTAGAGGCACTGGATGGTCTCTTGTCACTTAGTAGATCCGGTCAAATTGCTTAGATATGCTTAGCTATTTAGAGAATCAAGGTTATCGACTTTAGTCGGTAACCTTGATCACACAAAATTTACTATAACTTATTGTTTCAAAGATTTTTGCTATGTTTAATTGCAAAACTAAACCAAAACCAAAATGATTTAGACTTGGGCTGTGGTATGATTGGTGTGATCTGGGTGTGATCGAATGGTGCCCGAGTCAACAAGGACCGAACATCTTGTTACAGAACTAAGCATTTTGCGTGCTAACCACACTAGAGTATATGGGACCTCTCTTGACCTAGTACTTTGGCGTGTATTGGCTCGGTCGCAGGAGGTCGCAGGAGGATGGAGGTGGGAGCATGGTAGTTGTCCAAAAGCTTTATCCCGAGTGGGTAGTTGTCTTTTCGCTTTACCATGTAAGCGTATGGGTTTCTATCCATACGAGCGGCTCGTAGTTAATACACAATATTGGAAATAGTCTCAGAGGACTTAGTGTGCAGCATACCTTCTAAGTGTGTTTTGGCTTAAAGGCGATGCAAGTGTGGGTACATTGGTACACCCTGCAGGTTCAAACTATTCGAATAGCCTCGTCCCTAGGTTATGGACACGCTGGCAAGGTCTTCCAAGAGTTAGACTACAACATTTAAATTAAAACTTGATGGGTGGTACGAATCTGGGGATTCGTGCTATTGTTGTGGTGACTATTGGGATAGTCACTTCTAGGATGTTTTTACTTACTCTTTTGCTATTATTATCCTTACTGTATTTCAACATTAAAAATGAATTGCAAACTTGCCTTTAAACTGTATTACATTATTGCAAATGAAAATTGGCTTTATGCAAATGAACCATATGACCTCCACCAAACAAGCCTGCATGTAGCATATGAACAGGTCTGCTAGTTCACACGCTGCCTTTGCGGTACAAAGACAATCTTTGTACTCGGTGCTTTGCTTAATGTTTTTGTTGCAGAGGAAGAAGGTGAGCCTCGTGGGCCTCACTTCGTGAGTCAGGCTTTGTCGCCTGTGGTGACGACTAGTCTTGGCGGTCCGGTCAGATGCCTTGTGGGTTGGAGGCACACTGATTGGCTTTGTTTATAGCCATCTTATGGCACTTTTGCTTCCGCTGTCGTTGTTGTCTATTTGTGTATCTTGTGGCCTGTCGGCCTATGTCTGTAATATTGTTACTATTTGTTTATCTTCCGTTTGTAGTGTGATGTTTGGACTCTATGTTTGGAATGGAGTTGATGCATACTTTTGTTGTGAGGTGTGTATCTTGTTCGAAGTATACATATCTCGAGGATCGCTTTATTTGATTTGTGATGCTAGGACCGGTGGTTGGTTAGCATTACAAACCAAATAAATTGGGGTCCTCACAAAGTTGGTATCGAGCCATTCGACTGTAGCAACCCAAGCATAGTCGTCCTAGGATATTTTGAAAGTCTTATTTTCAAATTATAAAAGGTTTATGAAAACCTAGCGATTCTCGATTTTATTCCTTACCTATCTTAGCTTTCTACTCTCACCTTACTCTAATTTGAGTTTTGAGAACTTGGTTTCTCTCTTCCTTTTCAAAGGTAGTTACTTAGTCGGTGGAATTAGTTTTGGGAGAACTATGGAAAATCGTGGGAATAATAGGGTAAGATGTAAAGTGAGTAGTTATATGTCCGATTTTTGCCGGTCGAACTTTATCCCGTTGTGTTTGTTTCTCGACCTTTGAAGAAATTTCGGCTTTCTTGCTTTTAAATTGTTGCTAACTTGTTTTAGTGGAACAGGGATGGTCATGAACCCAGAGTGGTCGGAATCACCACCGGTCATGATGAGGAGCTTCCTCCTCCGACCATGGCCGAGGTTCTCGCCGGATCGAGCGAAACCGCATGGACCGACGCGCATCTTGGAGGTTATTGCTAGGAATACCTCCACTCCCGCCGGTGGTGGCGCCACCGACTCGCGGGGACTTGCAGAGTTCCTCCGCTGCGCAGCCGCCGACTTTCTCCCGCCCGAGGACCCTCTCGATGCAGATGATTGGTTGCGCATGGTTGAGCGAAAGCTCAACATAGCTCTGATGCCAGCGCAGGATAAGGCACTCTTCGCGCCCCACCACCTGAGGGCGCAGCACTCATGGTGGGAGAACTATCTCGCCATGCAGCCCGCGCCATGTGGTCGCGTGGGAAGAGTTCAGATCGCTTTCGTCGGGCCCACATCCCGGATGGCCCGATGAAGTCAAGAAGAAGGAGTTTCGTGCTCAAGCAAGGGCGCAAATGCGTGACGAGTACATGCACGAGTTCAATCATCCGCTCGTTATGCTCCGGAGAGGTGGCCTCGATGAGGCTAAGCAGAGAAGTTTATGGATGGCTTGTCCGAGGAGCCGCAGGACAAGCTATCTATTGTGGACTTCTCGGACTTTCGTGCCTTGGTAGATAAGGCCATTGTTGCCGAGCATAAGGCGAAGGCGCGAAGTCTCCAGCGCAAATGGGAGGCGATCGCCTACTCACACCACCTGCGTCGTCCCGGGTGGGCCAGCACTCGTGGCTCGTTCTTTTGCTCCACCGCGCGCGAGGCCATCTGCACGGCTCCGCCCACCACAGCCGTGTTTGACCCACGTGCGCCGCGATCCAAGAGCAGAGCGGCCTCGCAATCCGCGCCGAGGTCACTTGTTTCATTGCCACAACAAGGGCCATTATGCGCAATGCACGCCTCGAGTGTTGCGGCAGCCTCGTCCTAATGGAGGACGCGGGCGAGTGGTCACCCACCGACTGTAAGATGATCCAAGCCCTGTGGTGCGCGTGCCGAGTGAACCACCTTTCACCAGGAGGCTCAGGGGCGCGGATGTTGTGATGGGTACACTTCTTGTTAATTCTCGTCCTGCTGCAGTATATTTGATTACGAGCATCGCATTCTTTATTTCAAGATCATTTGCTGCTGCTAGTGGTCTTCATTGTGTTCCTTTAGAAGTTCCTTTGCTCATCCGCCTCTCGGTCGGAAATGAGAGCCGATTTACAATGCCGGATGTTCCTATCATAGTCAAGGGAGGGATTTTTAGCAAATCTTATTCTCGCTGTTCGCTCAAAAGTCCGATGTGATTCTTGGCATGGATTGGTTGTCCCAAAGACTTGGGGCGATTGATTGTGCCAGAAGACTGTATCTTACCACTTCTTCGCGAGCAGCGGTCGGATTTTCGCGCAGCCGGGGCCGCATCTATGTGCAATAGAAGCGCCGACCTTGCGGTTCGAGGATGTTCCCATAGTATCCGACTTTGGGGATGTCTTTCGAAGATTTACCCGGATGCCTCGGCTCGAGATCCGAGTTTGTCATCGAAGTTGCTGCCCTGCATCGCCCGATTTCAAGGCGCCGATCGAATGCCTCCCAATGAGCTAGAAGAATTGAAGAAGCGACTTGGTGAGCTCCAAGCAAAGGGTTTCATCCGTCCCGCTCATCTCCTTGGGGTTGTCCAAGATCTTTGTGAAGAAGAAGGACAAGACTTTGCGCATGTGTGTTGATTACCGTCCTCTCAATGAAGTGACGGTGAAGAACAAATATCCTCTCGCCCGCATTGATGATCTTTTTGACTGGGCTTGTCCGGAGCCCGTGTGTTCTCAAGATTGATATGAGATCGGGCTATCATCAAGTCCTGATCGTAATGAGGATATTCAAGACGGCTTTCACTACTCGTTATGGCCTATACGAGTACACCGTCATGTCTTTCGGCCTAACCAATGCTCCACTTTGTTCATGAACCTTATGAATTCAGATTCATGGAGTATTTGGACAAATTTGTGGTGGTCTTTATTGATGATATTCTTATCTATTCCAAGATCAAGCGAGCATCTTGAGCATCCCGAAGATTATTTTGGGCAAGTTATGGAGCATCACCGATGCAAAGTTCAACAAATGTGAGTTAGTTGAAGGAAGTGGCATTTTTGGCCATGTTCTTTCAAATGGAGGAATAGTCAGAGATCCCAAAGAAAGTCGGGCCGATGTTCTATCTTGGGGCCACCAAGTCAACCACTGCTGCGGAGTTTTCTTGGTCTAGCGGGCTACTACCGCCGCTTTATCGAGAACTTCTCCAAGATCGCAGCCAATGACCGAATTGCTCAAGAAGGACAAGAAGTTTGTGTGGTCCTCGCTTGTGATGAGAGCTTTGAGCTCAAACAACATTGACTTCACTCAGTCCTTACTCTTCCCGATATCCACAAGAACTTCGATATTTATTGCGATGCCTCTCGGGGACTCTGTGTGTTCTTATGCAAGAAGGCAAGGCGATTGCCTATGCATCTAGGCAATGAGGCCTCATGAGCTCAACTATCCCACCCATGATTTAGAGCTTGCTGCAGTGAGTTCATGCACTCAAGATTTGGCGGCATTATTTGATCGGAAACCGCGTGAGGTGTATTCCATCACAAGAGTTTGAAATACTTATTCACTCACCAGATCCAACCTCAGCAGAGGAGATGGCTAGAATTGATCAAAGATTATGATATGGGTATTCAAGATCATCTGGCAAGGCCAATGTGGTTGCCGATGCACTTAGCCGAAAGGTGTATTGCAATACTGATGATCCAAGAGCAAAGAACTGCACTTCTTGCGACTTCAGCGCTCAACTTGGTTTGGCTGAGCACGGTTCCCTCATCGCCACGACAGTGCAACCAACCTTGGTGGATCAAATCAAGTCAAGACAAAGAATCGATGTTGGTATGGGCAAAATCAAGCGTAACATCGGGATGGTTCAAACAAATGCTTTACGTAAGATGAGCACGTGTTGTGTGGTTTGGGCAGCGCCTTGTGGTCCCAAAGGTCCTGAGTGCGGGATTTGATTCTTCAGAGGCCCATGATTCGCCTTTGTCCATCCATCCCGGGCCACCAAAATGTATCAAGATCTGCGTGAGATTCTCGTGGACTCGCATGAAGCGCGAGATTGCCGTGTTCGCTGCCGATGTGACGATGTTGTCGCCAAGGCCGAGCATCGCCGTCAGCGGGTCTTCTTCACCCTTGCCTATACCAGAGTGGAAGTGGATTCAGAGGCATGGATTTCATCAACGGTTTGCCCTGCTCATCCAAGGGAAACGACGCCATTTGGGTTGTCATTGACAGGCTAACTAAAGTGGCGCATTTCCTTTGGTCAAGAGTCACCTGTGGAACCTCTAGCCGAGCTCTATGTATCAAGGATTGTGAGTTTGCATGGTGTACCCAAGACGATTGTGTCGACCGTGGGCGTTGTTTACCTCTCGGTTTGGCATAGTCCGCAGGAGGCCATGGAACTCGTCTTACTTTCAGACGGCCTATCATCCTCGATCGATGGTCGACGGAGCGCCAATCGTGCTCAAGATATGCTCCGCGCTTGTGTTCTTTCCTATGGAAGAATTGGGAGAAGTGCCTACCGCTTGCCGAAGTTCTCCTACAACAACATGTTTTCCAGTGCTAGTCTCGGATGGCACCGCTTGAGGCTTTGTATGGGGGCGCCGCAGTAACACCATTGAACCGGTCGAAATCGTGAAAGGCGCTTTGGCCCGATTCGATCAATGAGGCGTAAAGTCAAGTGCGCTTGATTCGTGAGCACTTGCGCCGTAGCTCACCGAGCGTAAGAGCTATGCGGTCGCCGCCGTCGTGAGCTAAGTTTCCGGCCCAATGACTTTGTGTATCTCAAAGTCTCACCTCCAAGGGGCATCGCTGCTTTGTCAAGGGCAAACCGCTCCTCGATATGTCGGCCAGATCGCATCATCAAGAAAGTGGGGCCGTTGCATACAAGTTGGAGTTGCCACTACACTCGAAGGTGCATGATGTTTTCCATGTGTCACAATTGAAGAAGTGCCTCCGTATTCCAGTTGAGGAAACACCATTGGAAAATATCGATGTGCAGAAGATCTGCCTTATCGTGAGCGTCCCGCTCGTATCCTCGAAGAAG
>JAYEVH010000054.1:0-157512 GCA_036346255.1 Ampelocalamus luodianensis | reverse complement strand
AATGATACCTTCACCATGTCCCGCTTAATTTAATGTCTCTTTAGTTGAAATACTTAGTTCAAATTCTTACGCATTATGGATGTATGTTAGATGTTTTAGGTGACATCTTGGCTTCCGAATAGCTGTGGTGTTACTGATTGGTATCGAGCGGGCTTTAGGTCCGTGGTAATTGAATATTAAATTGACACACCGTGTACGATAGGTGGGGTTGGGAAATCCATTGTTTCGTATTTCTATTGTTATGTTTCATTCGTTGAGCAATTGTTGAATTGCTTTTGTATTATCTTTCTTGTTGTTAATCTATGATATGTTATGATATTCCATATCTATGAATCTATTCTATGATTGTCATGATATGATCATGTATAATCATAATTGATTATATTGTTTAAACGTGTCGATGATGGAGGTTAAGAAGTGGAGGCCGTGGTTGTGGCCCCGACTTTGTCGATTGCACCAAGATTTGTGGTAGCGAGAATAGAGTAGTATCTACCCGAATACCATAGTGGAGTGTTGAGGTGAGATTCTTTAGAAAATATTATTCTCTTCCTTGGTTACGTATGTGGCGAGCTACTGTAATAGTTGCGTTTGATGAAGTTTTCTTGAGTTAGTGTTTTACATTTCTTCCGATGAGTTCTCATTGGACTTTCTTGGTTCCATAAGTCGACTACTTGTTCTCCGATCTTTGGTCTAAAGTTGTTCTTGGGATCGTTGGATATCGGCAAAAAAACTTATCTTTTCTTGGGAGTTCGCCCTTCTTATTGGAGAATGTGAATCATTTATTATTGAGTATTCTGGTACTTGAAAGTTTTCATTGCAAATTCTTTAACATGTGAAAACTTTGACTTTATGTATTTATTTTGGATTAGTTCCATGTTGGAATGTAATGCCTCTTTTACGAAAGATTAGGTTAAAATCTTTAAGTGATGTCTTGACATGCTTAAGTACGAGGTGTTAATTAAATGAATTAATTATTATGGTATGAGTTATCGATTTGGGTTATTAGCTTTGTGCAAACAATCTATTCTTAACTAGTATCCGTGGAAGTGAATTGCTTAAAGTGAAATGTCGTTGTATTTGGTACAGGATGAGTTTTAGATAAGAGGTTGTTCATATTTGTTCAAGAAGCTATTGTTGTTAAGAATTGTGGAAAAAATGTGGATGTATCATGTTGATCTTTACGATCGGATAATCGATAAATTTGTTAGATAAGTTGAAATCTAGGTCCTCTTTCGCTTATTCTAACCGCTAGTGATGGTTAAGTTAAGGATGTGTTCGAATGTTGTCTTGATAAATATTAATCTTGAATTTGTCTTCTATTTGGATCTTGATGATCTTATTTAAATGATAGCTTTACTTGATTCTTGCCATGCTAAAAATTATTGAAACATGTTTAAATGACTAGATGAACGATGATGTATCGCTTGTGAAACCTTGACTTATGTGTCCTATATTATTGAAGTTAAGGACATTTTATTCTAATTCTTGATCATAAGTTAGAATGTCGATTATATCCTCTTAATCGTTGTTGAGGTTGCAAACAGAGGTAGGATCATGTTTGTGCCATGTGTGGCTAGAGAGCATTTAGTGTGTACTATCTTGGCATCGAGTGTCACTAAGAGTTAAATGGATGAAAGCTAATCGATATTTCTGTTGGTGTACATTGGTGAGATTGTCATGTTCTATTATCATCTTGTTGAAAGAGTTTGTTTCAATTATAAGATTTTGCACTAGGTTTTCCCTAGATCAAGTATATGTAACCTTATTTAGATTTTAGAGACATGATGAAGTAGTTTATTGTGATTCTTTTCAAAAGTTCATGGAGTGTTAAGAGATTTGATGATTCTCGCCAATAGCATATTATTTCGTTGATTAGTGTGATTGTCGATCGTGGTTGTGATGATAATGTTCAACGAAAAAATCATTTGCATGATCTTGTTTTAGTGAAAGTGTTTGAGTTTGCGTTTGTTATCTTTGGACCTCATGAGTTATGTGGTAACTTTGTCTGCTTCGAGCAAAGAGAGCGGTTGAAAGATTTTATTGGTTCTTAAGTGGTTCTTATGATTTGGTCTTAGGAGCTTATCTTGTTTAAGCCGGCAAAGTGATGTAGTAATCACAGAAAATAACTTTCCTAGTTAAAGGAAGGAGTGAAGTAAAGTATTTGAGATTTAAGTCGCGTTTCGCCACTTGCGCTTATTTGGGTGTGCTTAAACCTTATGCATTTGTTCCATAAGAGTTTATCAAATTTTCAAAGGGCATTACCTTCTTCTCATTTGTGGTTTGGTATTTGCTTTCAATAGGGCTTGAGCCTCGACTATTGATTTTCCCTTATGTTTCAAGTACTTTGCCTAAGTGACTATTTTTTCTTGATCCTTTGTTCACTCAAGTGTGGCACATGTTTTCCTAGTTGAAGAAAATTGATTTCATTCGCTCTTTCTTTTGAGAAAGAATCAATCTATTCGTTTCACGGAGTCTTTTGAGGTGTTTAATGATTGTAGTTGTGAAACATTGGGTTGGAAATTATTCGATGAGCATTGGAGGATGAAATAATTTCGTAATATAGTTATTTAAGAGGAGTTTATCTCATTAGAAGGTTGCCTTTGGAGGTTAAACTGATTGCATGATTACAACTAGTAGAATCTATAGCGAGACGTAGTCCAAGTTCTTTTGTTCATTTCAATGGAACATAGAATTATCCAAAGTATGAAAATCTTGATCAATGTATTAGAGTGTCGCGTTGAGTACCTTGCGTGGTTGTGTAGATGAAATATGATGGTGTTGTAATGGGAGTAATATTAGCAAAGTGATCTGATCGTTAAAGAGATTAAAGAGATAGCCGAGATTGTTGGATTATTGCCATGAATGACTTGGACGTAGTAAGTAACTCTCTAAGAATTAGAATCTTGATAAAGATAATTGGATCGAAGAAATGTTTTTGTGTTGATGTCAATGCGCGAGTATGTTTGGATTGTGAGAATTTTAGGGATTTAATTTGAGGCTTCCCCTATCTTCTATATGAGAAGTTCATGGTAGGAGTCTTGGAGTTTAATTTTGGGCTTCACATTCTTTTTGCTAGGACTTTGAGTCTCCCAATTATTATGTGTAGAGAAAGTAGAATAAGGGTGGATTCCGAACAATGGGATGGTCATTGATAGAACCCTTTTGAGGAAGTATATGAATGTGTGTCTTTGGGAATTTCGAGTTGTTTATTCTTAAAACATTGAGGTGATGTGATTGCATGTGATATCTATTTTAAGATGCATTGGAAGTCATCTGTCAAATTAATGCATCGGTAGAGGAGTTGTTGAGAGAAAGTTTCAGTGTAGTCGATAGAGCCTCTATACCGAGGTGTGGATGATGTATTTCACTTGAGCATAGCGTTGAGAATGCCAAGTTAAGAGAGATGAGTTAGGTGTTATGCGATGAATTGGAATTCCAAAGTTTGAGAGAAGTTTTATTCTGAAAGAGAAACCAGAAAATTGATGCTTCCTAAAGTAGAGACACGTTTTCTTAATTCTTGTTTGAGCTATGTGTTTTGATGATGTCTTTCGCAAGTTGAGCTCGACATTTATGTTGATATGTGTGATTCTTTCAGTTGCATGAATAAATGATTTTTTTGGGCATTCAAGTGATTTCTCCTTTGGATTTCGTGACGTTTATTCGCAAACCGCCACTTGGAACGTGGAAAGGTTTTTCGTGATGAAATTCGATTGGTTTGACTCTTTAGTATTGAGTATGTAACGCATAGATGCGATGTGAATCTTTCTTTTCGATGGGTTTTGTCGGTAAAGAGTTTGCTTAAAGAGAGCTGCATTGTGTGTTTCGTTAAAGGAGGTGATCCTTGTTTTAGTGAAGAGTTCAATTGAGAGGTGGAACAAGAGTTCGTGTTCTATGTGCATGTTGTGTGGTTCAAGATCAATTGGAAGGTTAGCCAAGGTACTTTGGGTTGTTTTTAGTTAGCTACGGAATTCGGAAGTTGGCGTATCGCAAGGACCGTCTCGGGTCCATATGTGGTGTACTACATTTAGCATGTTTGGTGCCGAGTGAGTACCGTGAGAACTAGAGTTTGAATATTCGTTAACGCCATTGACCATCAAGTAGGATCTTACCTTTGAATCTCTTCGATGAGTGTACTTGGCAATGTCGGATTGAGTGTTAGGTCGATGTAGTTTACGTCAATGTCTTGTGGTCTTGTCATCGAGAGATAGGTCATTTGGGACTCGAGTCTCGCATCTGCGAGTATTATCCAGGACATGTTTGCTCCGCATATGTTAATAGATGTTTCTTTTAGGTGGCAATTATTCTTTCGCTTATTTCGACGGTTAGAATTCGAGGTCGAATTGCATAAGGGGTAGAATGTAATACCTCGAATATCAAATAGAGAGAACATATTATTCGAAGAGAAATTTATTCAAATTTGAATGCACTAAAGTTTAGAGGAAAATTGAAAGAAAATTCAGGATTTGAGAGAGGATTGGACCTTCGGCTTTTAGCCCAAGGTGTCCTAGCCAAGTGGGCGGCCTTGTAGTGGAGTCAAGAAGGGGGTCTCCTTCCCAAAACCCTACCCTCTGCTACAGTGCACGCAGCCGCATCAGCAGCACGCTGCACTGCAGCAGCCCTCCGTGCTGCTCTACCAAGATGAGGAAGAAGTCTCAGGTGCCGCTGCCATGGTGGAAGGAGAAGAAGGGAGAAGGAGAAAGGAGGAGGAAGATCATCTTCTCCAAGGTTCTCCCACCTACGTCCTGGTTGCTACAAGGGTAACGAGTGCCGATCCTCATCGTTTGATTAGTGGTAGATGTGTTTTGGTTCAATTTTGATTAGATCGATTTGTTGCGGTAGAAATTCGATTCTGTCCAGATTGTTGCGTGGACTTTTCGTGATGTTAGAGGCCGAATCTGAGTTTCCCATCTCCTAGAGATATGTAGGTCTTGTTCTTAGCTTTCGGTGGCCGCCAAGATCACCTAATTCCGACTTTCGAGTCAAAAGTTATGATAGATTTAATATCTGCTGTCCAGAATCCTGACGAGAATTAGCAGTCTCTGTTTAGGTCGATATATGGCCTAGTTAGAGGGTGATTCAGAGGTCTTGCCCATAACAAATTTTGAAGGTGATATCACTAGCTTTCAGGATTGATAAAGAACACCTCATTTGGATTTATAGATCAAAAGTTATGCACTTTTCTTTGTGACTGTCCAGATTGTAGATCAGTCTGTCCAGATTGTATGTCAGTTTCTATCTTTAGTTTTGACCCGTGTGCCACTTTTTGTTAAAGGCAAAATTTGAATGTCGTGCCAACTAGTTTATTGTAGGTAATTTCATAACCTTTTCAGATTGTTAAAGAACGCTCAATTCGGAGTTGTAGATTAAAAGTTATGGTTGTTTTAGTATTGCTGTCCTGTTTGTTCAGACAGAAGCTGTGCTGCTGTTTTGTTTTCTTTATTAGAGAAGTTTATTGGCCGAATTGGGAAATCTCATCAACTTGAATGTTATAGATATGTTCGTTAAGATGAGGTAGGATCTGGACTCATCTCATTTCGAGTCCCACGTCATTAACTACTGTCATTTTCGTGCTGCTGTCCCGACACGTTTTTGGGTTGCAGCCTGTTTTTCAGATTAGGTTTTATGACGATTCCTTGGGAGTTCAAAGGGGTATTGTAGACTATTAATTGGGTTGGATTCTATGTTGTTCTTATTTCGGTTATTTAATTGTTTAGGCCACGAGGCTACGGGTTTGGGAGCGCCATCGTTTGCACGCTAACGCGCCGCAACGCGAAGGCAAGTACTTTGTTGCTTTTGAGTGTTGTGATTGTGAATGTTTTCATGAATATAGTGTGACATATTGTGTTACCCGAGATGCGGAATTGGTTATGTTCTTTCATTATGTGGAGTATATAACGAGAGATGGTATTATCACTGCTCATGTTCATATCATGCATCCTTTTATTCATGTTATGTCCACGGAGTGGATTGTAAGTCCCACCATTCCAATGTGGGCAAATTTGGACATTGTCATGTCCGTCCCACGAGTGGATTGAAAGACCCATCAATTCCAAAGATGGGCACGTAAGACCCATCAATTTCGTGATGGGCGCTTTGGACACCTATATGAAACGTTCTTCATATAGGACTTGGATCCCCGCACTTTTGTTAAGGTGCGGGCTTAAGTGAACACCGACAGGTGTGTCACTCACTATACCCAGATATGCATGTGTGCAGTCCATCCTGATTACATTCATTCATTTCATGTTTTCATAAGTGTTCACTGATGCAAGGTTCGCATTCTTAAATGGTGATGTCTGTTTGTATATGTGTTCTTTTCTTTCATCGTACTTGCGAGTCATGGACTCACTCTTGCGTTGTTTGTTTATTTTAGGTAACCCCGATGTTGGCTCACTTGGGAGGAGTAGACACGCACTACTGCTTCACATCATCCTATTCATGTTCAAGATTAAATTTAGTTCTATCTTACATTCGTTAATGATGAACTGTAATAATTAAATTATAATTGGTGAAGGAAGGATACCTTCTCCACATGGATGTTGATTTATTACTGCGTGTGAACCTTCTTTATTGATGATCAGTATTAAATAACTTAGAAGGTGAAGGAATGATACCTTCACCATGTCCCGTTTAATTTAATGCTGTCTTTAGTTGAAATACTTAGTTCAAATTCTTCTGCATTATGGATGTATGTTAGATGTTTTAGGTGACATCTTGGCTTCCGAATAGCCAGGGTGTTACAATTTGTTAAGTAATTAACTAGTGTTTTGATGTGTTTTTAGCTTAGAAAATTCATAGAAAGTTCTTAATAGCTTAAAATGGTTTGTTCTCTGTTCTAAAATTTTGTTATCATGCTTAGGTTGCTGTATGAGTTTGGTTTGTTTTGATGTTGTTGTATGGTTGAGTTTTGTCGGTGTTATTCGCTCTTATTCGCTGTTATTTGTTCTATCGTTAGGATTCGATATTTGCGGCAACCCCGAGAACGATCCTCTCGCAACAAAGTTGAGCATTCTCGAGCAATGACAGCAGTGCAAGCGCTTTGATCATGTTTATCCCAAAGATTTTAAAGTCTAATATTTTGTTTCAACTGTATGTATGCATCGCTAATTTGTGTTAAATTGATTAGTTAAATCCGTAGCTTGCATATCCTCGTAGACAAAATATTGACCTCTACTACCTGAGCCTAGGTTATTTGCTGTGATTAGAGGTCGCTGGATGATCTCTTGTCACTTAGTAGATCCGGGTCAAATTGCTTAGACATGCTTAGTATCGGTAGAAATGGGCGGTTATCGACTTAGTCGGTAACCTTGATCACACAAAATTTTCTATAACTTTATATTTCAGCATTACTGCTATGTCTAATTGCAAAACTAAAAATGAAAACAAAAATGATTTAGACGCGCACAACTTCTGTAAGATTGGTGTGATCTGTTGGGTGATCGAAAGGTGCCCGGGTCAATTAAGGACCGAACATCTTGTGAGTTTCTGTTATCCAGGCATTTCGGCGTGCTAACCACACTAGAGGGTATGGGACCTCTCTTGACCTAGTACTTTGGCGTGTATTGGCTCCGGGTCGCAGGAGGTCGCAGGAGGGATGGAGGTGGGAGCATGGTAGTTGTCCGAAAAGCTTTATCCTGAGTGGGTAGTTGTCTTTTCGGCTTTACCATGTAAGCGTATGGATTTCTATCCATACGAGCGGCTCGTAGTTAATACACAATATTGGAAAAGTCTCGTAGGACTTAGTGTGCAAAGATACCTTCTAAGTGTGCTTTGGCTTAAAGGCGTGCGAAGTGTGGGTACAGTGGTACACCCCTGCAGGGTTAAAAACTATTCGAATAGCCTCGTCCTAGGTGATGGACACGCTTGGGTAAGCTTATCAAGAGTTAGACTACAACATTTAAAATTAAAACTTGATGGGTGGTACGAATGCAGGATTCGTGTTATTGTTGGAGTGACTATTGGGATAGTCACTTCTAGGTTGTTTATCTTTCGCTTTTGTTATTATTATCTTTATCGTTATTTCAATCTTAAAAATGAATTGCAAACTTGCCTTTAAAATGTATTACCTTATTGCAAATGAAAATTGGCTTTATGCAAACAAGACATATGGCCTCCACCAAACAAGCTCGCATGTAGCATATGAGCAGTCCGCTAGTTCACACGTCAGTCTTGCGGGTACAAAGACAATCTTTGTACTCGTGTGCTTTGCTTAATGTTTTTGTTGCAGAGGAAGAAGGTGAGCCCCAAGGGCCTCACTTCGTGAGTCATGTTGCCGTTTCGTGGACGACTAGACTTGGCGGTCCTCGGATGCCTTGTGGGTTGGAGGCACGCGATTGGCTTTGTTTATAGCCAGCTTATGGCACTTTTGCTTCCGCTGTCGTTCTTGTTTATTTGTGTATCTTGGCCTATCGGCCTTTGTCTGTAATAATTCTACTATTTGTTTATCTTCTGTTGTAGTGTAGTGTTTGGACTCTATGTTTGGAATGGAGTTGATGTCTAATTTTGTACCGAGGTGTGTATACTGCTTTCTGGGAAGTATACATATCTCGAGGATCAGTTTATTTGATTTGTGATGCTAGGACCAGGTGGTTGGCTAAGCATTACAAGCCAAATAAACTGGGGTCCTCACAGATCAACAATCCAACTGCAAGAGTTACATGTTTCAACTGCCATGAGACAGATCAATATTCCAACAAGTGTCTGCAGAAACAAGGGCCGACACCAATTCCTTTCAATTTGGGAGCTATACCAGCGAGGACTGCTTTGTCAGGAGTAGGAAGAGGAATGCCTCAGACTCCAAGTCAAGCCACCAGGACTCCGTCAACTTCAGCAAAAGGACGACTGAATCATGTCATTGCAAAAGAAGTTCAATCTGTTTAGAACATCACTCCGGATCAGTCTTTAAGTTAGCCCAGTGTCAGTTTGGAAGACTGAGCAAGGTTGCGTTTTGAACCTGTTCTTTGGTCAGTCTGAATCTCAGAGACGAGATTCCTGTTAAGGAATCAAATTATTAGTGCAAATTACCATTATTCAGTTCTCTCTGGAAGATTCCTCTTCTTCTTTTTTGATATCAGGCAAACATGTGAGATGTTGAGTTTGAGTGTAATACGAATTGAGTTTCCTATTTCAACTCAAAGTTTTACTCCTACACAGAGTCGTTCATGTACCACCATAAATATATCACTATAGTCCAGAGCGAGGAGCAAGAGTTTTATTGTAAACATTTCCTCATATAGTATGTTGCATTCGTGTGCCCGTTGTTTTCCCGAAAGGGTTTTTCACGTAAAAGTTGTGTCTCTCATTCTTATTTTTTGTGCATTATTTGCAACAATTGGTATCAGAGCACAGGAGATTTGAAGAATGATTTTTCTCGCATCTCGCGAGTTGCAATCTGAATTAGCGTCGAATTAGAGGCATCCATGTCAAAGACAATGAGAAGTTGTTTCTTCGCACGAAATAAAGCAGGAAGCGTAGCAGGCAAATCACGAGGCGAGCACAGCACAGCAACATTGGTAGCAAAGAAAAAGTGTCCAAGTAGAGCAGCATTGATTGCATAGAAAAATCATTAAACCTAAAAGGACCAGTAAAGATTCACACCGGTGGCAGTTCTTGAATTCATCTCGTCGGAAATTGCTACATACATACACCAAGCGATTAGCTAAACACACGAGAGCAAGCATAACCGTAACTCCAATCTTTATTGCTTCACATACACAGAAGTGTACCCAAGATTCTGATAATTCTTTGTTAGGTACACACATATTTGTACCAACGAATTTGAGATTTTTCTTCTGCATGGCGACTTTAAAGTATGATCTTCCGCTAATGTATCAAGACACAAGATTTTCTCTATGGCTAATCAAGATGTGAGTTGTTATTGCACAACTCGATTTGGATGATGCTTTATTGGGGGTCGACAAGATGCTAGTTGTATGGTCTCTTGAGGAGAAGCAAAGAAAATATTGTAAGGCATCGTCTCATATTCATTTTCATCTATCAAATAGTATTCTAGGTAAGTTTTGAAGGAGAAGACCGCCGCTGCATTATGATTGAAACTAGAGTAGATTTGCATGACCAAAGATCTTACCAGTAAGATGCAGTTGAAACAGAAGATTTATTCACACAAGATGCACAAAAGGCGGGTCATTATTGAATGACCTAACAACATTCAAAGAAGCAGTCTCAGATCTCGAGTGTATGCAGGTAAAATATGATGAAGAATATTCGAGTCTTATTCTTTTATGCTCGTTGCCTAGTTCATATTCTACGATCAGAGACACTATTCTATATAGTCGAGTGATACGACTCAACTAGTAGGATGGCTAGCTAAGGCGCGGAGAAAAACCATTGGGTGCATGCAATAGCAGCTCATGGCCAGGTTGGTGCATGGCCTCGTGTGAAGGCCGACGACCAAATTGGGCACACATGCATGGGGCCAAATGAAGGACGTGCACTTGGGGCAACTTGTGAAGGAGCTTAGAGGCATGCAACGGTTGGACCAAGGTTGGAACGTAGGAGGCAGGACATGTGGCCAAAGGAGCTTGGGCAATGTGCAATTGCAAGAATGGCCCGAGGAGAAGCCAGGGAAAGAATGGTACGGTTTCTATGTGGGGCTTCTTTGGATTCTGATTTCCTTTCGATTTGGAAGTCAGGATCTTTATCTCTAGCAAACTGAGTTGAGATAGAGTCCGAAATTACATGTATTGCCTTTTTAATTGAAGAGTCTGAGTAGGATTTTTAGGATTGAGTTAGAATTGATTTCAGTCATTAAATCTGAATTCACTCCTGCTTTTAGATTTTGAATTTGAGAGCCCTAGTTGTGTGTGTTTCTTTCATTGAGTCCTAGTGGATTTTATCCAAGAATTAGAGTCGGCTTCGACCAAGGTTGTGCTAGTGTGGGAGGCTATATAACCCCCATGTCCGCACCTTGTAAGGGGGAGCTTGAAATTTTATGATGAGTCTATGAGAAAACTAGAAAATGCCATGGTTGTTGGTGGGACCAATTGCATGTGTTCTTGAGAGAGAATGAGAGTTGAGAGAAGAGAAAGGTTCTTTGAGAGAGATCAATCTGAACATTGTCTTGTGTGAAAGTCAAGAACACCTTGTTCTTGGATTGAGCCAAAATCCTTTATTTTGCAATTCGTTCTTTTCAAATCGATTTGTGAGTTCTTCGTGTGCTTGTAATTCGATCAAATTAGACTGGTTTAAAAGAACTTCGTTCATGGTATCGTGAAAAATCGTCGTTACGCCTCAGCTAGCGATCCTACTAGTTGAGCCATATCACTGAGATACTCTTGCACTTAATGAATGAAGTCTACGATGCACTACATGCGAAGGAAAAGAAGAAACTCATTATTTCGATTGAAAGTTCAAATTTGCATGCAGATGGCCTGGTTGTCCATGGCAGACAACAAGAGAGGAGTTCAAACGGCGATTTAGGAGGCAAAAACTCAAGCAAAAATTACACAGGTAGATCAAAATCCAGAGGCAGTGTCACGACCCGAACCTGAGGCCACCCGAGAGGTCCTCCCAAAACTCCTAAAAGGTCACCAGGACCTCCCAGGAGGTCCAACAAGACCACCTCGAGCTAATCTCCAGGACCACCCAGGAGATCCAGCAGGACCACCTAGAGGTCCTGAGACCTGGCCAGAGAAGGTCGCGCGAGACCCAGGACCTCCCCAAATCCCACGACCAGTCCAGGGAGGTCGTGGAGCTTGGAAAAGCCCTATGTCTCCTGTGTTTACCGAACTAGTCCCAAGAATCAACAGCTAGTCCACACAGCACAACAAGTGATGATCATACATCCACGATACTTAATTAATAGCAAAAGAGTTGATTACAAAGGTTGGTAGACAAGCCAACAAAAGAGTAACTTTACACAGCGGAAAACAAAAGACAAGTCCATCCAATACATCACAGGAAATTGGCTGGAGGGCGCATCCTAGCCATCCATGACCTCTTGATCATCAACATAAACTTCATCACCTGCTCAAAAGATTATTTCAAGCAAGAATGAGCACTACTACCGTGCTCTCAAGCCACACCCGTCAAGGTAACAGAATGACATGCATAGTGGATACACAAGGGTGAGCTTATAGGGTTAATTT
Source organism: Ampelocalamus luodianensis (assembly GCA_036346255.1). Classification (NCBI taxonomy): domain Eukaryota; kingdom Viridiplantae; phylum Streptophyta; class Magnoliopsida; order Poales; family Poaceae; genus Ampelocalamus; species Ampelocalamus luodianensis. The sequence goes on along the minus strand of JAYEVH010000054.1, from coordinate 145,405 downwards.
GCATAAAGCCAATTTCATTTAAATACAAGTAAGTAGGTTGTAAAGCTGATTACATTATACATAAAACTCATTTCACAACAGGGTTTTTGATTTATTGATAACAAGAGTAAGGGTGTAGGATAACCTCCTAACACCTGGCTAACCGCCAAGGGGCTCCCTGCCGAGGGCTCCCCGCCCAATAGCACAATGGATAGCAATCCAAACCAGTTTTAAAAACCATTTCAAAATCAAAACCAAATACTAACTTAGAGAGGCTTTGCCAGCATGTCCATGACCGTGGACACGGCTATTCGAATAGATTTTCAACTCTGTAGAGGTGTACAGCTTTCCCCACAAGAGATAACCAAAATATATTGTCCGGCAACACACTTCCGAAGGTGTGCGACTATCTGGTTATCACAAGGCCTTTACAATGCTCCTTCTCACCACAGTCCCCTCCGCTGAGGTTTCACCCCCTTTGGGCTACCCACCCGCAGGGTTCAGGCCCCCTCTTGCGCCAAGTGGGAATAAAACATCATGAAAGACAAAGCCATGAAAGACCACCCACACATCCAAAAGACAACCATGGTGAGATATTGCAAATTATTCGCCAGCTCCCGCCCATACAGACTTGTGGTTGCACGATGAGGCATAGCCCATTATAGGCTTAGCAAAGTACCGCTCAAAGACCGGCCCTTAATTGACATGGGCGACAACCTCAACCCTGGGGCATCGGATCACACGATCCCCGTGCACTCCCCGTGCACCAACCAAACAACTAGGTTCGCCCACGTCCAAACCATTTTCAACATTTAGGTTTGAAACAAGAACAGTTTCCATGACAACCCAATGCCATGGTTAAAACATTTGAGGTAAAACAGTTGGTCTTTAGTTGAAAATCTTCCCAAAACAAGATTTTGGTCTAAGCATTGCTAAGCATTTTTCTTTTAAGAGGTCCTGGTCCCACATAAAGCAAGGACCAGGTTTTACTAAGGTGACAACAAGTTTAGTTACAATGGCAAGGTTGGCCATACCAAGAAGTTAGGTATATCTAGGAGTGTAAAACACGGGTATTGAAATACTAAGTAAAGTATGCATGCAATACATAGCTTGAAACAGAAATACATAGAGTGAAATAATGGGTGTCAATATGATCAAGGGTATGACTTGCCTTGCTCGAAGGCTTGGGGATCTTCTTCTTGAAGGTACTCGGGCTCCTCAGCGCCTTCGCAATCTACACGAAAGAGTAAAGCCAACTCAAAAACAAGCTCAAGAAAAGGCCAAAGAAACATCAACCCATAAGAACCAACACAAGAACTTGAAAGGTTGGAGGAGGTCCAGAGCTTGGGGAGAAGTTCTCAAAGAACTGGTCGGAAGAGGACCAGAGAACTGGTTGAGAAAGTTAGGGAGTTACAAACGAGGAAGAAGGCAAAATAATGTGATGTTCAAGCCTATAAGGCCTGTGCTACGGTGAATTCAAGGGCACACATGTCCAAGTTGGGTGAAAAAGAGGACACGAGTAGGTAAAAGATGGGACAAAAGAGGAAAAAGAGGTACACAGGAGGTGACAACATTTTGATGTGTTCCAGACAGCATTAAATGTGTTGCAGCGGCATTAAATGCTTAGAAGACTTTCGGCGCAAAAAGGATAAGATGGCCAGGTCTGACAACGTGAGCTGTCAGAGCTCAGGTGGGGGAGGTCCTGACCCACGGAGGGTGGTCCTTGCAAAAAGGCCACAGAGGGTGGTCTTTATAAAAAGACACAGAAGGGTGGTCTTTGCAAAAAGGCCACGATGGGTGGTCTTTGTAAAAAGACCAGAGGTCATGACTACAAGGGGTGGTCATGACAAAAGAGAGTGGTCTTTGTAAAAAGGACTGAGGAGGTCCTGGCGGTTGAGATCTCCGAGGGGGAGGTCTTAACGGTCAAGATCTAAATAAGGGGAGGTCTTGGCAGATAAGATCTCACAGGGGAGGTCTTAACAGTCAAGATCAGAACAAGGGAGGTCCTGAACAACGAGGAGGTCCACACCTGAGAAGGTCTAAATAAAGAGGTCGTCCAGAGAGCACAATTGAACAAAGGAAAGGAGAACTCCCACAATCTTCCAAGAGAAACCGAACCAATTTAGTTAGAGTTTGCTTAAGTCATTTAAAGTTCTTTGTAAAGTCCCAAATTAAGCTTCGAATTCTTATCAAAACCAAATGATTCTTTTTTATTTTAAAATTTTCGAAAAGTTCCAAAAATCAGAATGTTACAGGCAGGTACAAGTTGTGCAAGTATTGCTAGAAAGTTAGACACAATATATCTGAGTGCTGGTGGGTAAAGAAAAAGGAAAAAATGAATAACAATTTCAAGAATGATCAACAAAAAGATGATGCTAAAGTCACCATTGGTACTAAGCAAGATTTTGATGGAGATATTCTCATTGCCTTTGCCGATAATTCTAAAACCGGTGATGAGTGGATTCTTGATACGACATGCACTTTCCACATAAGCCTAAACCGAAATTGGTTTGTGAATTATGAAGCTACACCAAGTGATTCTATGTTGATAGGTGATAATTTATCATGCAATTTTGGAAGCTTTGGTTCTACCCAGATCAAGATGTTTGATGACACCTTTAGAACTTTGTCGGATGTTCGATACATTCCTGATTTGAAGAGAAATCTTATATCACTGAATACTCTTGATGCTAAAGGTTAAAGCTGAACATCAATGCTCAGCAGGATTGCTAAAACCATTGGAAGTACCCGAATGGAAATAGGAAGATATCTGTATGGATTTCATAATAGGCCTTCCCTTAACAGTTAAAAAGAAAGACGCAACTTGGGTTATCGTGGACCGCCTCACCAAATCAGCCCATTTCATTGCCACCAACCAGAAATACTCGATCAATAAATTAGCTGAATTCTACATAGAAAGAATAGTCACACCGCATAGAGTACCAAAGACTATCACATCTGACAGAGGAACAGTATTTACCTCTGGATTTTGGAAAGTTTACACAATGCCTTGGGCACCAACCTTAATTTCAGCACAACCTATCACCCACAAACTGATGGCCAGATTGAAAGAGTCAACCAGATCTGGGAGGACATGTTACGAGCCTGTGTGCTGAACTTCGAAGAATTGTGGGAAAACACTTAGCTTTGGCGAGTTCACCTACAATAATAGCTATGAGTCCAGTATTCAAATGGCACTGCATCTGAAGCTCTCCATGGCGTAAAGTGCAGATCACCCATCTGTTGGTATGAAGTTGGAGAAAGGTCTTTGCTAGGTCCTAAACTTGTGAGAGAAAATGACGAGAAAATCCAGTTAATCCAAGAACGTCTCAAGATTGTCCAGAGTGGACAGAAGAGTTACGCAGATAAACATAGAAGATACCTACAGTTCAAAGTCGGGGATTATGTGTATTTGAAGGTATCACCTATGCGCGGGGTGCGTCGATTCGGACTAAAAGGGAAACTGAGTCCACAGTATGTCGGACCATTTCAGATATTAGTGTGTAAAGGCACCTCAGCATATAAACTGGAATTAATGATTCAATTATCAAGAATCCACAATGTATTCCACATCTCGCAACTAAGAAAATATCTGCGGGAGCCCTCTCATCACTTAACCAACCTCGACATACCTCTCCAAGATGATCTAATTTACGAAGAACACCTGGTGAAAATCCTAGCTACAGAAGACCAAAGACTAAGGAACAAAACTATACGTTCGTGCAAAGTACAGTGGAAGAATCACGCTGTCAGTGAAGCCACGTGGGAGAACAAGAAAGAACTACGCGAAGCCCACCCCAACCTAGTCAAGTGAGATTTCAATTTCGGGGACGAAATTTTCTTAAGGGGGGGAGGATGTGAGAACCTGAGGAATTAAAACTAACCTAATTGTCGTTAAGCGGTAATTAGCAGTAAAATAAAATTCTTTTAAGCAAGATCAAAACATATGATATCAAGAATTAATGCAACAAGATTTAATTATCGATTAGTCTCAGAGTCATTTACAAACATTATTTACAAGCCCTGAGTACAACAGATTAAAAAATAAAAGGTATTGCATTGCATGTAGCCAAAGCCTTCCCTAATTAAAGCCTTGTCTCACTTCACAACCATTCACACAACCCACATCACCATTTCATTTCCTTCACAACCAACTCAACCAAACTGAATGTCCAAACCTAACCCCTCGCTGTGCAGTGAAGTCATTAATTGCACCGGAGAGCACAAAGATCACATGTAAGAGATAATGTCGAATCTAAGCCAGGCATTAGATAAGTTAGGCATGAGAGAGAGAAATATTTCCACACACATCTAGCAGCACCAGTTGTCACAACCGAAACCATCCCCCCCACACACACACACACAGTAAGCCACCTTTCCCCTCACTGCCACAAACAAAGCCATCCCCAAACCCATCCAGCCGAAGTAGGAGAAGAGCAAGGCAGCAAGACCACAAGGCCAGGGGTGTACAAGCCAGCACGAGGAGGAGGAGCAAGCACAGGAGGCCACAACCTAGGAGGAGGCGACAACTGAGCCCACCTCAAGCCAACCATCAGCTTCACCGAATCGAGGAAGCTACCGACAAAGTTGAACCTTGGCTCTTTCCCTAACCAACCCGACCATAAAACGACAAGGTAGCCCACTTTCACCCACTGTCGTTCTCGTCTAAAATTGAACCCACGCTGTGATCGCATCTTTGCGAACACTTGCGACACCCACCTTTTCTCCCATTTATTTTTCATCCAAATGAACCTACTTCGATAGTAGCACACATCCATTCTCATCACACGAGCAAGGGGAAACAGAGAGCGCGAGGAGGTGGAGGCTCCATGGGCGCGAGCTTGACACGGAGGGAGCAGCCGAGCTGGGGAAAGTGAGGGTCGGGTGGCGGTAGTGATGTCGGTGGCCGGAAAGGGAGGAGCTCTGACCGAAGCAACCACATGAGAAGAGGTAGAAGAAAGAGATTGGGGAAAAGAAGGGAGTGAAGAAGAAGCTAAGCACTAGAGGGTGTCGACCGAGTGAGGATAAACAAGAGAGAAGTTAGTCAAAACCCTCGACCAGTTAGTCGAAACCTTCCAACCAGTTGTAGTTGAAACCCTCGACCAGTTAGTCAAAACCTTCTGACCAGTCATAGTTGAAACCCTCGACCAGTTAGTCCAAACCTTCCGACCAGTCGTAGTTGAAGCCCTCGACCAGTTAGTCAAAACTTTCGACCAGTCGTAGTCGAAACCCTCGACAAGTTAGTCAAAACCATCTGACCAGTCGTAGTCAAAACCCTCGACTAGTTAGTCGAAACCTTTCGACCAGTCGTAGTCGAAACCCTTGATCGGCTAGTCGAAACTTCCAACCAGTTAGTCGAAACCTTTGACCAGTTAGTCTAAACCTTTCGACCAGTCGTAGTCAAAACCTTCCGACCAGTAATGCAGTCAAAATCTTCAACCAGTTGGTCGAAACCTTCTGACTACTCGTAGTCGAGCAGTACTCGTAGATGAGCAGTACTCATAGTCGAGCAGTAATCGTAGATGAGCAGTGCTCATAATCGATCAGTACTCGTAGTCGAGCAATACTCGTAGCTGAGCAATACTCGTAGTCGAGCGGTACTCATAGTTGAGCGGTACTCGTAGATGGACAATACTCGAATAAAATCTACCCCAAGTCTGTTAGGTAATTAGGTAAAGCGTGCACTCAAATAAATTGGGTTAGGCGTATTTGCATGAATAGAATTTAAATAGACTTAGTTGCATGCGAGTGCGAGTAGTATTTTATTTTTGTGCGATAGAAAGCGAACTTCGGCAACCTCGATCATATTGGGATCCATAAAATGTTATTAAACTAAAATCTGCTAACCAAAAGAACCAACTAACCCACATATTTATACTAGCACCAAAAGCAACTAAGTATTTTTGTGCATCTGTCGTATAATTGCAGAGGCCGATCCGACGCAGGCAGGATTCGTCGATCTGAAGTACCTTGACACCGCTTGTTACTACAACAACAAAGGCAAGCTTACCTCTTGATCATTAATCTAGTTATATTAAATGTAACCGTGTATTGTTGTATTATATTTGTACATGCATCAAAACTATTTCTCAAAATCAATAGGATAAATGAAAGAAGAAAAAGATGAAAGATATGAGAAGAGAAAAGAGTTAATATTATGGCTGGTAAAGGGGGCCCGTGGCAGAAAAGAGATGAGGGAAGAGGTGGGACCCTTTACATATGGTTAGTATATAAGGACCTACAGCACTCTTACTCGGGTTAGAGGCCGTAAATTGAGTGCCAACCATTTTTCCATTTTCAACGGGCAGAAAATGCTACCCTATTACGTAATTATGCTCTCCACATCAGGTAAGTAATTATGTAGGATGAAGATGACACTATGGCGCTAAGTGGAGTGTTGGAGACTGGGGAGCCAGCCCAACCAACATTACTGGAACTCGGTGGATGATGAGATCAGCACCGTGACGAGGTCAACACCGATGAAAAGTAATATGTGGAGAAATTAATCACATAATTTGGAAAACGTTATGTATTCTAAAATCGAAACCACGTCAAAGGAAATGTAGGGACCTAGCTCGAGAGAGCTCAGAATAGCTATAGGTAAAGTGGTACAAGCCTGCGAAGTGCTATACAAAATTATAAATTCATGCTTGTTCCCTAGATTGGAGTCTACGGGAACCGCTAGGGGTCTATCTTCTCACTGAGTGACAAGTAGTCTTTTCAGTACTAAAATCTGCCACTTAAAGTTTTGATGAGTTGATTATTTTCGGAAAAGAGATGATCTAGAAAATGTGATAATAAATGGAGATAAGTCATCCAGTGCATTTTTGTTACTAATGCTTACTGAGTACACTAGTGTACTCAACCTTGTTATTATTCTCCTTTGTTAGATTCTATTTCGGTCGGGAATTACCCCCAAGTGGGATGAAGGACACGCAGGTACTGAGGAAGCCACAGGAGGAAGCGAGGGTGCTGATTACGAGGACAAGGGCGAGATGGGCAGCTTATTCTGCGTGTGGGACGAGTAGACTACAAGTGGATCCAAGCTGGCGAGCAAGGGGACTCAGTCCCATTTTTCAGTTGTAAATTAAATACTTTTAAGACCATAGCCTTGCGTGGCTAACTGTTGTAATAAAGAATAGTTTCTATCTTATTATTTTGCTGCGTTAATTCTGGTAAGGCTTACTATTAGTCAGAGCAGTGTCCTACCAGGTAGATGAATAGTAATCCATATGCTTAAGTGTGATTACCCTCCGGGGTAATAACATGAAGCGCCGCAATAAACCTGGTGTGAAAGGATATAAATTATGCAATGCTGAAACTAGAAATGTGGTTATTAGTAGAAATATTACTTTTGATAAATCTACTATGTTGTATGATAAACCATCTATTAGTGTTCCCGTTGAGAAGTTACGGAAGTCAATCGTGTAGATGGAGCATGTTATTGATTGAAGATCTACACCAGAAGCCAAAAAAGAAAACATATATGATGTTCATGTTGTCTTTCAACCACCATAATTTTCCATTACAGCCGGTAAGCCTAAAAGGAATATTCAAGATCCCAAGAGATTGATTCCATACGTTGATGTTGTTGCTTATGCTTTGAATGTGGTAGAAGAAACTAAAGGTACTTCAGAACCTTTCACTTATTCAAAGGCTCCCTTCTAGTGATTCGGAGAGATGGATTATTGCCATGCGTGATGAGATGCAATCTCTTTAGAAGAATGACTGTTAGGAGCTGGTCAAGTTGCCAATTGAGAAGAAGGCTATTCGTTGCGAATGGATCTTGTAACACCCTGACTATTCGGAAGCCAAGATGTCACCTAAAACATCTAACATACATCCATAATGCGGAAGAATTTGAATAAAATCAACTAATGATAGTATCAAAACAACCAAGACATGATGAAGGTATCTTTCCTTCACCATCTAATCTATTTATTTCAGTTCATTGATAACGAAAGTTCACACGCAGTAATAATTCGACATCAATGTGGAGAAGGTATCCTTCCTTCACCACTTATAAATTTATTATTACAGTTCATCATTTACGAATGTAAGATAGAACTAAGTTTAATCTTGAACATGAATTGGATGATGTGAACAAGTAGTGCGTGTCTACTCCCTCCCAAGTGAGCCAACATCAGGGGTTACCTAAAATAAACAAACAACGCAAGAGTGAGTCCACGACTCAAGCAAAAAGAAAAGAGACATAACACACATATGAACAAGTCATCAACATAAGAGAATATGAGCATACATCGAATGAAAACTTAGGAATGCATGGCATGAATGAATGTACTCAAGGATGGATGCACACATGCTTATACCGGTATAGCGAGTGACACACCCGTCGGTGTTCACTTAAGCCCGCACCTTAACAAAAGTGTGGGGACCCAAGTCCTATATGAAGAACGTTTCATATAGGTGTCCAAAGCTGCCCATACTGGAATTGATGGGTCTTTCAATCCACTCCCGTGGACGGGACATGACAATGTCCAAACCTGCCCACATTGGAATGGTGGGACTTACAGTCCACTCCCGTGGACATAGCATGAATAAAAGGATGCATGATATGAACATGAACAATGCTAATATCATCTTTCGGCATTTACTCCACATATTGATAGAACATAACCAATTCAGCATTTTGGGTATCACAAGATGTCACATCATATTCATGCAAACATTCACAATCACAGCACTTAAAACCAACAAAGTACTTGCCTTCCGCGTTGCGCAAGTTAGCGAACAACGATGGCGCCCCAACCCGTAGGCTCGCGGCCTAAACAATTAAATAACCGAAATAAGAACAAAATAGAGCCCATCATGAATTAATATTCTACTCTACCCTCTTGCACACCCAAAACATAGTCATAACCCGAATATGAAATTCCAGCAGTAACATGGAATCCCATCAGGATAGCAGCACGGTAAAGACCAAAACTAATGATCTGGGACTCCAAAAGAGATGAGCCCAGATCCTACACGAGCTTAACAAATATATCTACAACTTTGTAGTTGACGAGATAACCCAATTCGGCCAAACTAAATTGCTAACTGTCAAACGAAATAGCAGAACAGAATCTGACTGAGCAATTAGAACAGCAGAACTAAAACGTCCATAACTTTTAAACTACAACTCCGAATTGAGTGTTCTTTAACAATATGAAAAGGTTATGAAATTACCTACAATAACCTAGTTGGCACGACATTCATATTTTGCCTTTAACAAAAAGTGGCACACGGGTCAAAACTAAAGATAGAAACTGACATACAATCTGGACAGACTGACCTACAATCTGGACAGTCACAAAGAAAAGTGCATAACTTTTGATATATAAATCCAAATGAGGTGTTCTTTATCAATCCTGAAAGCTAGTGATATCACCTTCAAAATTTGTTATGGGCAAGACCTCTGAATCACCCTCTAACTAGGCCATATATCAACCTATACAGAGACTGCTAATTCTCGTCAGGATTCTGGACAGCAGATAGTAAATCTATCATAACTTTTGACTCAAAAGTCGGAATGAGGTGATCTTGGCGGCCACCGAAAGCTAAGATCATCCTCTAAATAACTCTAGGAGATCAAAATCCCTAATTCTGCCTCTAAGCATACGAAACAGGCCGCGCAAGAAACTGGACAGAATTGAATTTGTAGCAGCAGCAATTTAACCCAATCAAACTAATCGAATTCGCATCTAATACAACTTAAACAGCAAAGAACGCCTCTCATTACCCTTGTAGAACCTTAGGGAGACGCTGATCAAACACCCTAAAGAAGATCCCTTCTCATCTCCTCTTTTCTCCCCTCTTTTCCCCTCTTCTTCTTCCTCCTTGCGGCAGGCCAAAGCAGGAAATCCTCAGGGAGGTGGCAACAATGGAGGTTCATCTTGAGAGGAAGGTGGAGGCACCAAGGGAGGGAGAGGGCAGGAGGTGGCGGCTGCCAAGGAAGGGGTGAGGGGAAAATTTCGCCAAGGGAAAAGGAGGGTGGCTAGGGTTAGGAGGTGTGGGGCGCATGGGCTTTAGGCCCATGATGCCTCCCCTCTTGAGAAGGACCGGCCAGCCCACCTGGGCCACGGCCCAGGCCTAGGTTGCCGTGAAAAACCAGTAACCCCCCTCTCTTTACAAGATCTGATGAAGAACAATTCCCCCGAATAGATTTGATCGCTATCGATTAAATTATTTTCTTCCGATAGTTGATCCTCACACTTTCGGGATATTACATTCTACCCCCTTACGAGATTCGGCCGAATCTAAACACATAACCGAAAGAACAACCACGACTGAGAACGAACAACGGTAACCATGTATCCGTTGTGAACAACACCAGCTAAGGCTCACGCACGCGAAACTCCAACTTCCCAAGTAGCCTCTCCCTCGGACTGAAAAATACCACAACACAACGACGTAACACGACGTCTGAACTAACACTCAACCCGGTACTTCCAGGTACTCACTCAACACGAGAACATACAAGGCGTTACGTACTCGCGCATAGACTCGAGATAGTCTGGCGATACGCCAACTAGCGAAAACAACCCAATGTACCTTGGGTTAACCTTCCCAATGATACCGAACCACATGACAAGCACAAAGAACACGAAACTCTTATTCTGCCTCTCAATTGAACTCTTCACTGAAAATAAGGATCACCTCCTTTAACCGAATACACACGATCGAAAACTCTTTAAGCAAACTCTTTTACCGGCAAAACACATCTGAATAAGAAAGATTCACATCACAACTAGACGTTACCAACTGGGTACAGAAGAGTAAAATCCAGAAATCAGAATTTCATTACGAAAACCTTTCCACCTTCCAAGTGGCAGTTTGCGAATAAATGTCACGAAAACCAAAGGAGGAACAATTTTAAATGCCCAAATCAAAACTTCCTTTATTCTTCCTGAACCGATAAGAACCACACATACTAAAATCGAGTCAAACTCAACTTATGAAAGACATTGGTCAACAGCATAAGCTCAAGCAAGAATAAAGAAAATGCTTCACTAATCAAGAAGACATCTTTTCCTTAGTTTCACTTTTTGGAATAAAATATCTCTCAACCTTGGAATTGAATTCATCGCATACCACACGTTCTCAACCTCTTAATATAACATCCTCAAATTTAGGCTTAAACCGAAACACATCATCCACACCTTTGTGGAGAGACTCTATTGATTCCATGAACACTCTAGACAAGCGATGACATTACTTTGATAGAGGGCACCAAAGCACCTCAAAGACCCACGTAATCTCATCACCTCCAACTTTCAAGAATAACACGTCGAATCCTCGGTACACCCGCTCATGAACTACATCGAAGGGTTCTATCGACAATCATTCCACTACTCGAATACTCCAGTTTTCTATCTCCTCGACACACAAATCTTTGGGCGACCAAAAGTCTAGCATGAAAATGGAAAGCCCAAATTTAACCTCCAAGACCCCTACCACGAATTCCTCTTATAACACATGGTGAAATCATCGGATTAAATCTCTAACATCCCCACAATTCTGACATACTCACTCATTGACATCATCAGGAATCACTCACTCAACATCGCAATTCTTTCCAATTGTGTTACGCTATAAAATTGATTAAGGTTTCCATACATTTGATAATCCGCAACATTTCAACATGAACCAAAGTTCGGAACTACACTATATCATAGGTTCTACTTAGTTGAACACTATCTGATTTACTTGAAGCCATACATTCCATCTGAATCAACTTCCCTCCAAGAGGTTTAGGTCAAAACCAACTCATCTTCTATTACTCCTCCAATAGCTTGGTACCAAAATCTCACCCCTACAATCACTTAACCACCACCAAACAATTGTGACTTACGCTTTGTAAAACTTTACAACACCAAGCGTTGATCTTTTCTCAAAAGAAAGAGGCGAATAAGGACAAATTTCACCACACAGGAAACGTTACGCTCACGGTGAGCACGAAACCAAAAGAAATAGTCAGTAATGAAGATGCGGGAAAGCGAAAATTGAGTTCACAATGGAGGGCACGCATCCTCGAAAAGGAATAGCAAATAACCACCATTAAGGAAATGACATTGCGATTGAAACTCGACACTCTTGAGTGAAAAGAGCAAAAAGTTTATGAACAATTCAAATAACTACCATTACAAAACTTGACTCAAATTCTCAAATATTCCTACTGCACTCTTTCCTTTAACACTGAAATTAATTCTTTGACTAACATCGTTTTGCCACAACGAACAACATAAGGTCTTTAGTCCAAACCACACGGACTAATTAAGAACCAATGAAATTCCTCAATACGTCATATTTGTTCAGAACAATTCAACTACACACGAAACACGAGATCCAAATAATCTCAGCCACCAAACTCGAAACATTTCCAATTCAGATTTCATGAAAAACAAGCAGATTATTCTTCTCTTAAGGAACCAACATAATTTTTCTTTAATTGCCGCTTCACGTTGCCAACTCAAACCAAAAATCCTTTAAGATTAAATCACTTGAGTCTCTTAAGAAGCAACAAGACAATTCAATACCTCAATTTATTTAAAATAATTTCAGCTACCAGATGATTCAAGAGCTCAAAGGAAATATCACGAAAGCTAAACTTGAAATATTCTCAACTGAACGATATCATCGAAGGCGATCAAATTACTATGGGTATTAACATCAGTTTCACCACAACCATTAGAAAACACTTCAAAAGACCCACGTGTAAAGAATGGGTTGATTCTTTCTCAAAAGAAGAGACAAATGGAAACGACTTTCACCAACTAGAAAAACTCATCTACCACTACAGACTTGAACACGGGACCAATGAAGAAACCAATTAAGCAATGAACTCATAGAGCATAAGTGGAGTCCACAGTTGAACGCATAAGCCTCACAAGAAGAGAGTATCGAACCTTAACAGATAAGAACAAATAAGTATTCAAAATCGAAGCACTTGCATCACTGAAGAACCATTATAACTTTGCAACATATCGTTACTCGATAACTTCATTTACCACATAAAAGCTTGAACCCTCAAAAGATCATGAACATAAAACTTGAAATTTGATCATTTAGAGAATATCACCATGGGTGATCAAATTACTACGAGAATTAACCTCATTCTCACATTTTGTGATTTAAAAACATCGACAACATATACTAGTACCAAGAATCATCAAACTTTATTACTCCATCCTAAAACTTCCCAAAGGGAACATAAACCACAAAGTTGAAACAAATTTATTATAACCAGATTATGCTAAGCAATAACAATATCACAATGCACGCTATCAAAGCCTACTTACGAAATTCATCTACTCAATTGTTGGTGTTGCTCAACACCTTCTTCTTGTTCATTAACAATTGATGATTGTACTAATCATGTGTGTACATATGGTACTAATTTCATTTGCAATCACATAACCACATATAAACATATATTCACATTTCACCTTTGTTGAAATCATTTCAAAACATGATTAAAGATTCACTAACATAATTTTCTATAAACAAGGTTTCATGAATCGATACACCAGCACCCATCTGGTACTTTATACAAGTTTCAACAATTTTAGCATACCTGGAAATAGATAAATCTAGCTCTTATGTAAGATCTATAGGTTCTGAATGGATATGGACAGTCTTCATTTAACCTACACCATGTATCAAATACAAGGACATTTCAAATTAATCAATTTCACTTTCATGGATGGTAGTTAAGAATAATTGATTTGCACCATGCTAATAACCCAACTTGGTAACTCATATCGTAACAATTTATTCGTTTAGTTATAACTTCTCATTTTAAGCATGGCAAGACATCACAAAGGATTCTAACACCTTACTACAGACAAAGAGAGACTTCAAACCTCAGCGCTCGAAGTAATCCAAAGAAACGCATAAAGCCAAAGCTTTCCCATGCAAGCGAACTTACGATGAAAACTCTCACTAACCAAGTCATCAAGCGAGTAAATGAGTCATTCTTTTCAATGAGAAAGAAGGAGCAACCATGAAAACATCAATCTTGCCAATTGACAACGACCACAAGTGGTAAAAGCAACTCAACGGTTGAAAAGCAATATTTGTTTGAGAGAACCAAGAGGATCTATTGAAAACCATAAACTATCATGAACCACAAACCGGAGAAATTCATCAACCACCGCAGACAAGAATTGACAAATTGAAAATCAAGAAAGAGAATAACTTTCTAAAGCAACTCACGCTTAACACCAAACTATGGTACTCGGGTAACTACTCCTCTAACCACGTCATCTGCGAACGGTGGTGTAACTTTGTGAATCGGAGTAACAACCACGACCTCCACTTCGATCATTCGTTTACAACACGCTTCACCAAAATACTCAATTATGAATATACAGGATCATCTCATGACAATCATAGAATTAGTTCATAGATATTGAATATCATAGCGGATCATATATTACCAACAAGGATGATAAATGCGAAGCAATTCAACAATTGCTCAACAAAATGAAACATAATAACGAGATATTGCGGAAGTAATGTAATTTTCCAACCCCACCTCACGTACGATGTGTCATTTTAATAACTTAATTACCACGGACCTAAAGCCGCTCACGATACCAATGCGTAACACCACGACTATTGAAGCCAAGATGTCACCTAAAACATCTAACATACATCCATAATGCGGAAGAATTTGAATAAAATCAACTAATGATAGTATCAAAACAACCAAGACATGATGAAGGTATCTTTCCTTCACCATCTAATCTATTTATTTCAGTTCATTGATAATGAAAGTTCACACGCAGTAATAATTCAACATCAATGTGGAGAAGGTATCCTTCCTTCACCACTTATAAATTTATTATTACAGTTCATCATTTACGAATGTAAGACAGAACTAAGTTTAATCTTGAACATGAATTGGATGATGTGAACAAGTAGTGCGTGTCTACTCCCTCCCAAGTGAGCCAACATCAGGGGTTACCTAAAATAAACAAACAACGCAAGAGTGAGTCCACGACTCAGCAAGTACAGTAAAAGAGACATAACACACATATGAACAAGTCATCAACATAAGAGAATATGAGCATACATCGAATGAAAACTTAGGAATGCATGGCATGAATGAATGTACTCAAGGATGGACTGCACACATGCTTATACCGGTATAGCGAGTGACACACCGTCGGTGTTCACTTAAGCTGCACCTTAACAAAAGTGTGGGACCCAAGTCCTATATGAAGAACGTTTCATATAGGTGTCCAAAGCTGCCCATCTTTGGAATTGATGGGTCTTACGTGCCCATACTGGAATTGATGGGTCTTTCAATCCACTCCGTGGGCGGGACATGACAATGTCCAAACACCCCACATTGGAATGGTGGGACTTACGATCCACTCCGTGGACATAGCATGAATAAAAGGATGCATGATATGAACATGAACAATGCTAATATCATCTTTCGGCATTTACTCCACATATTGATAGAACATAACCAATTCAGCATTTTGGGTATCACAAGATGTCACATCATATTCATGCAAACATTCACAATCACAGCACTTAAAACCAACAAAGTACTTGCCTTCCGCGTTGCGACGCGTTAGCAGGCAACGATGGCGCTCCCAACCCGTAGGCTCGCGGCCTAAACAATTAAATAACCGAAATAAGAACAAAATAGAGCCCATCATGAATTAATATTCTACTCTACCCTCTTGCACACCCAAAACATAGTCATAACCGAATATGAAATTCCAGAAGAACATGGAATCCCATCGAGGATAGCAGCACGGTAAAGACCAAAACTAATGATCTGGGACTCCAAAAGAGATGAGCCCAGATCCTACACGAGCTTAACAAATATATCTACAACTTTGTAGTTGACGAGATAACCCAATTCGGCCAAACTAAATTGCTAACTGTCAAACGAAATAGCAGAACAGAATCTGACTGAGCAATTAGAACAGCAGAACTAAAACGTCCATAACTTTTAAACTACAACTCCGAATTGAGTGTTCTTTAACAATATGAAAAGGTTATGAAATTACCTACAATAACCTAGTTGGCACGACATTCATATTTTGCCTTTAACAAAAAGTGGCACACGGGTCAAAACTAAAGATAGAAAGCGACATACAATCTGGACAGACTGACCTACAATCTGGACAGTCACAAAGAAAAGTGCATAACTTTTGATATATAAATCCAAATGAGGTGTTCTTTATCAATCCTGAAAGCTAGTGATATCACCTTCAAAATTTGTTATGGGAAAGACCTCTGAATCACCCTCTAACTAGGCCATATATCAACCTATACAGAGACTGCTAATTCTCGTCAGGATTCTGGACAGCAGATAGTAAATCTATCATAACTTTTGACTCAAAAGTCGGAATGAGGTGATCTTGGCACCACCGAAAGCTAAGATCATCCTCTAAATAACTCTAGGAGATCAAAATCCTAATTCTGCCTCTAAGCATACGAAACAGGCCGCGCAAGAAACTGGACAGAATTGAATTTGTAGCAGCAGCAATTTAACCCAATCAAACTAATCGAATTCGCATCTAATACAACTTAAACAGCAAAGAACGCCTCTCATTACCCTTGTAGAACCTTAGGGAGACGCTGATCAAACACCCTGAAGAAGATCCCTTCTCATCTCCTCTTTTCTCCCCTCTTTTCCCCTCTTCTTCTTCCTCCTTGCGGCAGGCCAAAAGCAGGAAATCCTCAGGAGGTGGCAACAATGGAGGTTCATCTTGAGAGGGAAGGTGGAGGCACCAAGGAGGGAGAGGGCAGGAGGTGGCGGCTGCCAAGGAAGGGGTGAGGGGAAAATTTGGCCAAGGGAAAAGGGAGGGTGGCTAGGGTTAGGGGTGTGGGGCGCATGGGCTTTAGGCCCATGATGCCTCCCCTCTTGAGAAGGACCGGCCAGCCCACCTGGGCCATGGCCCAGGCCAGTTGCCGTGAAAAACCAGTAACCCCCCTCTCTTTACAAGATCTGATGAAGAACAATTCCCCCGAATAAATTTGATCGCTATCGATTAAATTATTTTCTTCCGATAGTTGATCCTCACACTTTCGGGATATTACAGATCTTCAAGAAGAAAGAAGTTGTTTCACCAACTAAAGAGGTTAGGTACAAAGCAAGGCTTGTTGCTGAAAGATACAGCTAAATTCCAAGTATTGATTTTACAGATGTATTTTCCCAGTTGTGAAACATAGTTCTATTCACATTTTAGTCAGCATTGTGGCTATGCATGATTATGAAATTGAACAATTGGGCATGAAAAATCACGTTCTTATAGGGAGAGCTGGAAGAAGACATTTATGTGGAGCAACCAAAAGATTTTGTCGTTCTGAGAAAGGAGAATTTTGCTTGCTAGTTGAAGAAATCTCTTTATGATTTCAAATAGTCACCAGAGAGTGGGACAGGAGATTTGACTCCATTGTGATCTCTAAGGATTTCAAAAGATCGATTATGATAGTTGTGTTTATATGAAGATTGTTAATGGTTCAACTATTTACTGCTCCTATATGTTGATGATATGTTGATTCTTTGCAAAAGACAATGCAGAAATTTCAAAGTTGAATGCACAATTGAGCGATGAATTTGAGATGAAAGATGTCGGTGCAATAAATAAGATTCTTGGTATAGAAATTACCAGAGATAGACGGTTTAGAAAATTACACCTAAGTTAGAAATGGTATATTGATAAAGTCTTTTGACGTTTCAATATGCATAAGGTTGCACATTTCAAACTTTCTTCAGCATAATGTCCACAGTCAGATGATGGAGTTGAGTGCATGTCTAGAGTTCCATATGCCAGTGTTGTTAGTTCACTTATGTATGTCATGGTATGTTCTCACCCTGATTTATCTCAAACATTGAGTGTTATTAGTAGATACATGACTAATCCTGGCAAAAAGCATTGAAAAATAGTTCAATGAATTTTTATATACTTGCGGGGCATATCTGATGCTTGCTTACAGTTTTGAAAGTCTAAAGATGGAATTGTTGGTAATATGAACTTAGATTTTACTAGAGATTTGGATAAGAGAATATCTCTTATTGGTTGTATGTTCACTGTTGGAGGATGTGTCGTTAGTTGAAAAACAAGTATGTAAGCTATTTTGTCTTATCCACTACAGAAGCTGACTATATGCTTATTTTTTAAGCTTGCAAAGAAGTCGTTTGGCTAAGAGGTTTGTTTATTGAGCTTTGTGGAAGTATGTCTTGCACTACAATATTCTGCGACAGTTAAAATGCTATTTGTCTTACGAATGATCGGATGTTTCACAAGAGAATGAAGCACATTAATGTCGGATATCATTACATTCGAGTGTCATTACTCAAGGTAACATTAAAGTCGACAAGATAAGTACCCATGATAATTCAAGCGATATGATGACAAATCCAGATTAGTACCGCTAAGTCTCAAACTTAGTTGGTATCATTGAGTAGACCTGTGGGCGTTCGTGCGAGAAGGTGTTCATGCTAATGCATTTGAGGAGATCACGTTTTGTTTTGGCTATAGAAGGAATTCGTATCAAGGTGGAGATTGTTGAGTTTGAGTATGATACAATTTTGTTTCCTACTCCAACTCATAGTTCTACTCCTACACGGAGTCTTTTATGTATCACTATAAATATATCCTTGTAGTTCATAGGAAAAGTAAGAACTTCATCGTAAACATCTCCTTATATAGTGATATTGGCTTCGTGTGCCTACGGTTTTTCTTGAAATGTTTTTTCATGTAAAATTTGTGTCTCTCATTTCTATTTTTATGTGCATTATTTGCAACATGAGATTAATCTCACGGCGTCGAAACGACTGATGAGTGATAACACGTGTTTATAGTTTTTCCCTCGCGGTTTGTGATAGGCAGTTCAATCCTACTATTTAAGTAGCTCTAGACTAACATGTTTCATTTATTCTGATTATACCCAACACATGGATAACTTTTGTCTTAAACAATCTCATATATGTACCACTTGATACAAACAACCAACACAAAACGGCCGAAAATGCGACCAATGAAGCAATGGTAAACCTAGATGACTGGTGATTAATGGTTTTATTGGATTCGCATATGTTGATATAGAGTTTTGAAGCATAGAAGATCTAGAGTTCTTACTTTTTTGCGATTAAAAGGTATAGCACACACACACCATCACGCATGCAGCACACACGAGTCAACCTCCTTAGCACACGTCTAAAAATATAGAGACCTGGAATAAATCCGTAAACTTACAAAGTTCTTACTAAGACACACTCACGTGTATGTAAAAAGTGAGCACTAAGATTTGAAACTTGGTGGTTGGAATCACACACTCGTAACTCTGCTACCCCACTACGAGATGGTTCCGATCTAGAGTTCCTAACTTAATTTATGTTGATATAGACACAGCCACACAACTTTAGTTGCATTGAAGTCAACAACAATTTACATGGTTAACAGATCACTAGTTCCTGCAAAAAGTATTATATATATATAGAATGTATTATGCGGGGCTTTTTCGGTATCAAGTAATCGATCATTTAGTAAAATTACATGTTAAAATATAATTGTGTGCTCCCTCTGCTATAAAATATGTAGTTTTCTTTTAACAAACTAGCTGAATGTCTGTGCTTTGTTACGGACGAAAAATATAATTATCCTTGCACGAGTAGACATCGTCGAAATCAACATGCTTCACATACTCAGCTTCGCCTCTAACGTTCAATCGTGCTCCAACCAAGTTGACGTCGCCTCTTCACCGATGTGCTCGGACTACACCGTGCCCTCGGCTCCGCCGTCCTGCCTAATCGATCTTTTTTGTGAGATATTTTTTTCTTTTCTTTTTGTTAGACATTTTTTAGTGAGGTGGAATTTGTTTAAAGTGGAGGTGGTTTATTTTTTTTTATTAGAGATTTTTTAAGGGAGGTGAAAAGAGATATGAGAGTGCATGACATCCCATCACCATCACCACCATCAATTGATTTTTTTTTTTAAGTAGTAAAGATATGCAATGGCTTAAGAGTAACTACTATGAGAAATCTAACAGTTTTATTTATTTATTTTTGAAACCACGAGAAATCTAACAGTTGTTAAACCGGCAAATGCCTCCCATGGTAACAAGTAGTAGCAATCATAAACTAAAGGAATAAGTGCATGTAAAACACCGGTGATTTTAATCCTTGATAACCTTTTGCACTCAACACCCTGCATCAACATCTATTTGTCTTTGACCACCCTCCAACAAAATTTCGCAAATTAGCACTACTCGAGCGTGAGAATAGACTGTGCTTGTTCGGCAATAGCTCGAACTTGTACAGGTTAAATCTAAGCTAATCATACTCCATATCCTTCCGATTAATGTGTCATCGAAGTGAAGCAAATCAAGCAATGACTTCTATACAATAATACAACCCTGTTTGTACTGAAAATCAAGACTTACCATGGCTTTTGAGTGTATGGTCATGCACAAATTTAATCCCCACAAAGCATTCTATATATGTGGGTTGAAGGAGTGAAAGCAATGACTATATCATGAAAAGTTTTCATTCTCCAGAAAATTGAATACTCTGTATCTCTTTCATTAAGGGAAAGAAAAGCTTACAAAACCATCTATGTAATATGTTAAAGAAGTGGAATCTCAACTGCATGGTGCTTCAAAAAGCCAGCCATAGGCAATAAGCACATGTCTTCTTTTTTTTTAAATAAAAAAACAATAACCAAAACAGACTAGAAACAGAGGCATGCATTACCTTCCCTCTCTGATGCTTTGACCCAATTTGGACTGTAGATAACCTAAAAAACCAAACATATGGAACTCAGATTCATTGGTAATCCACAATTGATCCACTGTACTGGTTGTATAATTCTCATTAGGAGGACCTAAACAGCAGTGTGCCCAGTTTGCACATAGAATTGCACTAAATTACCCATTCAAATCTGAAACCCAGGATTAATCGATGCATTTATGCCACAAACATCATTGGCATTCAAGTTTTATTTATTGACTAGATGAAAATGTCATGCCAAGAGCACAAAGAAACTAGTGGCAACATGCACAGAATGTCAGAAATTAAATGGAGATTTTAAGTCGCAACACCTGCAAAAACTTCTATGTCTAGTACCAATAGCATCACATTGCACACTAAACGAACCAAAATAGCACAAAACTGTGTGGCAAGTGGCCACACGCACAGGACATCAGAAAATGAATGGAAATTTTCAGCTGTAATACCTGCAAAGACTGCTATAAATTTCTGCTACTGATGGCATCATAGCATTGTAATATTGTATACTAAACAAACCAGAATATAATGAGAACATGAGTTCTGAAAAACAAGGTACCAAAGAGCACAGAAATGTTGTGACAGCAAGTAAAGCAAAATTGCATTGGGAATCCTCAGTTGCAGGACCTGAACTGAAAGTCACTGAGCTATATGAGAGTGGTATCCGTCCCCTACTAGTGTTATCATCTGACAACACCAATGCAGCCTGACTATATATCTCAGCACTACTCACTTAGTACGAGGAGGAAACAACAGCATAGCATAGCATAGTGCGTACATACTAGCATGCAATATATGCAAGTATCATTAAGGTAAGCACAATCACAGCCCGGCCTAATGGTCGTTGTCAATGGAGCCACCAAGTGGGAGGAGCGTTGTCCGACCTCGCCGGGCGACGATCCTCCGGCGGCCACGGCTCGGAGGCCATCTCCTCCATGGAGTACCTGCCCATGTCGGTGAAGGAGTACCACCTCCTGTCATCCACCGTCGGCTCGGGGACGAAGCCGTCGTCGAGGAAGTAGACCGTGGAGGCCTCAAACCCATCGAACTGAGCGACCTCGAAGGATCTGGAGCAGCCTCGCCCCACGAACAGCATCCGGCCATCCAGCTCGTCGAGATCCACCCAGGTAGCGCGAGGTGCCTGGCCACTAACCATCGGCGCCGTGACGTGGAACCTGAAGACCCGGAACACCTCCGTCCCGACCTCGTTGTAGACGTACCTCACGACCATGAGCAGGTGCCCCCGGGATTCCACGAGGTAGCGCACCATCGAGCCATGGCCTTGCACGAACTCCACGTCGGCTTCGTAGTCCTCGCGCTGCTGCATGTCGTACTCCAAGCGGTGCATGAGTACCTCATCGCCGTTCTGGCCACCGAGCCCCGGCCAGAACACGACGACGCCCTCGTCCGACGTGACGAAATAGAAGCCTCCCCTGTAGTAGATGACGTCCTGCGGCCGTCTCCTCATCGGCCCCCCGGACGAGAACCAAGTTTCGCTCCCCTCGCACCAGAACGCGGCGCTGCACCGCCTGGCGACGAGGACGATGGCGGCGACCATGTAGGCCTCGGGAGCGGGCGAGGAGGAGAGGGTGGCGGCGCGCACGACCAAGGGGAGCGACGTGCCCCTAGGGGAGACGAGCCCGGGCGGGAGGTGGATGCGCTGCCCGGAATTGAGGTTGTAGAGCGCGTGCCCGTGGCGCGTGTCAAGCGCGAGGACGAGCCAGCCGTCGTCGGAGGAGCCGCAGCAGCGCGCGACGCGGACGTCAGGCGGGAGCGGGAGGGGGTGGGTCCTGCACTCGATCGCGCTGAAGAAGGAGGGCTTCTCGGTGTTGGGGAAGATGAGCCACGGGAGCTGGGGCGGCAGCGGCGGCAGCGGAGGAAGCTGCGGGGGGCGCCCCTCCCCACGCACAGCGGCGTGCCACTGCCTGCTGACGCAGGACATGTGGACGCGGTCGGCGCGGCAGGGGAGGTATGCGGTGACGCGGACGAGGATGTTGTTGGGAACGTCTGCCCACGACGTCGGTGCCATGGCCACGGGAGGGAGGTCCGTTGGTTACGCCTACGTCGATGAGCTCTCTCGCTCTCTCTCCTCTCGAGGTTTGATCTTTTGAAATTTTTCGCGTGTGCCCCGGAAAAGGTTGCGGTGCGGCTACTGCTTCGAAATTTTATATAGGCAGCTGGCAGCAGCGGGTTGCGTCAGGACGGTGCCTCTACTGGCACGAAATGAAAGTGAAACGCCTCAATGGCTCGATCCCGCCCGCCACTGCGCGTGCCGCTCCAAATCCAATGCCGCCCTCCTCCTCCTCCTCCTCGTCGCGCCAACGCCTCGACACGCTGGAGCCAGCTCTTGCCGCCACGCGCGCGCCGGCGACGCTGGGCTTCCTTTCGAGCGGCATCGCGCTGCTGCAGCTGTACTCCGGGGAGCGCGTGTCGCCGGCCAGGTGTTCGACGAAATGACGGCGGGGGGACGTGCTGGCATGGAAGAATTGCGTGATGGTGGCACTGCGCTGCAGGATGCGGTACGCAGGGCTGGGGAATTTCCGCCGGATGGCGAGGATCGGAGCAGGATGGGCAGCGCCCACCGTGAGCACCCTCTCGTCTGTGCTGAGTGGGTGCGGGGGCACAGGCGATTGGCGCCGGCCGACGGCGGTGTGCACATCGATCCGCTTCTCTGTAAGCAGCGTGGTGGTTTCAACAGAATTCCACGGCGGATCTTGCAGGCCTTAAGCAAAGCCAACTGGATATCCAGAGGAAAAGATAGACTTGGGCCGGGCTGGGCCATGGCAATCGGACCGCGCCAGCTAACTAGGCCGAATTGGTTTTCTTGTAGATATCAAACTTTTTTAAAAGAAGCTCGCTCGTGCGCTGCGTGCGCAATTTTAGACGTGTCAGAGGACACTCACACAGACGTCTACCACAGGGATTTGGTTTCATGGAAAATTTACCCCATGGGCATCATGGGAGCTGTTTGGTTCATGTTCCAAATGAGATAAGCTCAAATTTGGGTAAAGCCAAATATTGGCAAGAAGAACGCTGAGCTTGTTTGATTTGTTACCAACATGAATCAAACCAAATTTTGATTTGCTACCAATATTTGGTAACACTATTGAAATCCAATGTCACACGCAGGCAATCCGGGGTGAGGAAACCGCTTACCAAAATTTTGATAACGCCAAAATTTGGTTTGATTGCGATCCAAACAACGTTCATTTTGCCAAATTTTAGCTTTACCTAAGTTTTGGCTATGCCAAATTTTGGCTTCATTTATTAGGGTCAAGACCAAATAACCTTGCTGTTTGGATCATAACTAGGCCAAATTTTGGTGTTGCCAAATTTGGTGAGTGATTTCCTTGTCCTCACATTTCCCACTTGTGACATTAGATTTCATTAATGTTATCAAATTTTCGTGTGCGTTACCAAATTTTAGTAGCAAACCAAACAACAACTAATTTTCGTTTGCGTTACCAATATTTGATTTGATTTGCAAGAGTAGTAAACCAAACAACCCACATGTCTTACCATTCACCAAATTGGCAACCAATGGTTTGGCCAAATATTGACAAGAAAATGAACTAGGGAGAAGGGGAAAGGGAATCTTGCCAATATTGGCAATAAATGTGTGCCAAATCTAGTCATGCTACCAAAATTTGGTTTGGCAACCATTGATAATATTTGGCATCAAACTAAACAGACAAAAAAAAACACCAAAATAATCTTGAAAATATTTCTTCTAAGCTAATGGAATTATTGGGCCTTCATAAGTTTTTTAGATATTTGTTGTTGTGTTATTATATATATGGGCCTGTTTGGTTTAATGCCAACATGAGCCAAACCAAAATTTTGGTAATATCCTGAAAATTTGGCTATCGTTTGGATCGATTCCAACATTTAGCGTCGTCCACAAAATTTTAGTAATACCAAATTTTTTCTTCTTATTCTTAGGCAAATTTGGGGTGGCCAAAATGCTAACAAAAAATTTGGCAAGTTTGCCGACCATTGACTTGCTAGGCAGCAGCCGACCATTAGTTCCAATTGAAGCATTAAATGCATAGTTAGTTTGATTAATCAGTTTAAAATGATCATATTTCGTAAATCGAGTATCCGATTTGTGATCCAATTGAACCGTTGTGTTTCTTGTCATTTTATCAACAAAACAAGACCACTGTTGGCATATTTTGGTGCAAAAAAGAATAGTAATGGCTGCAATCCAAACGCATCAATTTTTGCATTGCCTATGAATTGACATGGCTATAATCTAAACACTTTTTTTACCCTGGTTTTAACATTACCCCAGTTTTGCCATTACCAAAATTTTGATATACCTTCTTAGGGTTACAAACCAAACAACCTTGCTGTATGAGATGTCTTTAGTTAGCCCTCTTTGATACGCGTGAACTTTTGCTTAGATGTACCGTGTGGTGAGTAGTAACTACTCACACGCAGCCTCTTCTTATGTTATCACAGGACATTTTGGTCATCTTGAAAATGGTTCACGTCATTAGTGACATTGTAAACCTGCGGGGATCGCGTTTGTCATGGTTGCCACCATTTTGTCGCTATGAGGTATGTACAATGGTACAGACAGTTGTTGTCTATAACAACTCTCCATATCATCTATAGACAGCACTAAAGACAGCTCATACAGTCGGCTACAGGATTGTAGACAACACACAATCTTTAATGCTTTTCTTAGTTCTGATGCTATAATCAGCTACAGGATTGTATACAACAATATTCTCTCTCTTCATTCTCTTTCCTCCACGTCAGCAAAAATCCTATATGACAGAGGCTATAAATGGCTGACATAAGCCCATTGTACATGCTCTGAGATATGGACTAAGCATGCACACTTTTTGGCGTGGCACTCACTCCACAGCTTTGACAAAGAATTAAAAGATACATAAAAAAGTGAGGCATGACTAACTTAAGGGTGGCAATGAAGGAACACTCCCTTGGCCACTCGCATAGAAGGAAGACGCCAGATTAGTAAGGATAGTAGGCAGTAGCTCCAAAAGGCATGTTGTTACCTTTATGAAGCTACTGTAGCTTCAATTAAATTTATGTAGGCCTACCTTGTCGCAATTCCCTTCCAAAAAAAATTGTAGATCCCTAATAGCTTTGTTTTAGTGTAGAGGACGTGCACAAGATGTATACGTGGTGGTGTGAGTGTAATATATGTTGAGTGCGGTCCGTCTTGTACTTAAAAAACTATTTTTAATGGTAGCTTCATCTAAACGTACTTCTCTCCGGCCGCTAAGCTACATAACTCTTGCCTTGCATATTCATATGGGAATCGCTATTTAACTTGTGACAGTTTTGAATTCAAAAGCGTCACTTTCTTTATGTGTCCTGCTGCGTCGCCTACTGAAGCGTGGACCGGCCTGAGCTGACTCTCCCCGCCTCAGTGGGGGTCCGAGACATGTGTGGAGCCCAATCACAGGGAGCCAGCTCCGGGTCAAATGGCCAAAATGATCCACAGTTATTCACTTGGTCCAACTGGACTAACCGATCGAGCAGGCTTTACACATCAAAACTCGATTGGTTAATTAGCTAGGCTTGCAGAGAGTTACTAATTGCACGGGCTGACAGGCTATTGATGTGTTGTTGATGTGTTTTTTGTTTTTTACATGTGAAGAACATAACGGGTTCACCCTATTGCTGTATTTTATTGGTATATAATTTTATTTTTTATCTTTATTTTTACTCAACCTCTCAAAATATATGTAAAGAACATAACGGGTTCACCACATTGTCGTATTTTGTTGGTATATAATTTCGTTTTTTGTCTTTGTTTTTGCTCAATCTCTCAAAGTACGTGTGAGATTTTGAATCATATGATGGAAATATGAGTTATTAAGATTTTTAAGAATAATTACAGTGATCAAGAACCAAAAATACATAAATAATTTACTGTAATTTATGTATATTGGAGTTGTAAATAAACTTTCAAAATATGACAGTTTTTTAATAAGAAAACATGCGAATTCTATGTAGACAGACCCTATTCATATATCCGTGATTGCCATTTTGATTCTACTGGTTAAAAAAAAAACAGAGGACTACTATTTCTATTATTAGAAATCGCAACTGTTTACAAGATAGAAAAGGAGACGAGTCCCTCCCTACGACTAAGCGCACGAGCGATCCTCCTGGTTTAATATGTCCGGACTGACATGTTTCATCCTAGTACTTTGGTTTGTCCAATAACCGGTAGAACTTGCAACTGATCATAAATACTAGATGCCTGTGCTCACCTTGGTGCGCAGAGAAAATCGAGTGGATGAAGAATTGGACTAATTTATGTGAGGATGATACTCGATATGTTGCAACGTCTAGTAGGATAAGAAAAACAGCAGACGATCCACAGTAAGGAAAAATAAAGAGCGATGATCAACCGATAAGAAGCACAATTTATTGGAGCTGGTAAAAGGAGAGAACGTGTATGTTGAGCGCAGACTAATCCAGACAGTACATGTTTGTAGGGAAGATACAACCACATAGTCAGACAAATATTACATGATACTAAGGCATTAACATAGAGCAGACACTTCCGATGTGCCGATAGATCGGAAACTACACGTATGTCTGCGATAGGAGGAGAACAAAAGTTATGTGTTTGCATTATGTTGAGTAGGAGATGCTGCAAAAAGAGAAAAATATAACTCTATAAGATGCCTGAAGACTGTAGACATGAATCTATGTTGAAAGAGAAACAATCATAAACGATTCAATAGGCTAGTATATTAAATATACCGGAAATCAGTTGTATTTTTTCACTGAACGTACCTTCTTTGTAGATGTAGCATCAGCGATACCTACAGATGGTGTACACCAAGGATCCAAAAACCGTTTCTGGTGGTAATCCCGGTCGTCAGCTGGGAAAAAAACCCAGCCGGTTACCGGATTTCCTGAAAAAAAAACCAGTTGAATTTCGCTTGAATTTGCTTAAAAACCAGCCAAAATTTGAAATTTGAACTCGTAAAACCCGAAAAAACCGGCCTGTTTTTCCGTTCCCGGTAACCGCCGGCCGGTTTTTTTTTCCTGGTGCACACTGAGAGCTGCAAGAAGCAGCGAAATCTATAATGGTATACACAGGGTAAACAGAGGGGTTTTAAATCAAAGCAATAGTATGTTCATGGCTGTCACTAAGAGCACAATGACAGAAGTTTTTTGGTATGGACCTGATTGGATTTGAAGTAGATGTATACCTATTGAATAATATGAATGTACATATGTGATAGCACCATGTAGATAGTAGGAATATATATTGGGCTACAATGATGCTACCACATAGGTACAGTCATATGAAAATGATGGGAGTTTGTCGATTAGTTTTACTGTATATCGGCAAAAAATTCTATAGCATGGTGATCATTGCAATCATTGCAGGACTTGTGAACTCTGTAGTTTATGAAAACAAGTAATATAGGAAACTATCTAAATGAACTGAGCAACATCCTGTGTAATGTATAGCCTATTAACACTGTATACACAATGAGATGGTACAGCTGATATGCGATCAGCACCTAAACGAAATAATTAGCAAGGTACGTAAGAGCGAAAACGTGCCGAGGTGTGATGTCTAGAAATATGAAAGAACATTTTGCGTGAGATATAGACAACCTATGTTAGCCTATTAATACTGTATACACAGTGAGATGGTACAGCTGATATGCGATCAGCAACTAACCGAAATAATTAGCAAGGTATGTAAGAGAAAAAACGTGCCGAGGTGTGATGTCTAGAAATATGAAAGAACATTTTGCGTGAGATATAGACAACCTATGTTATATATATATATATATATATATATATATATATATATATATATATATATATATATATATTAAAAACAGCTATGCTAACTGTCCTAAACAGTTAGGTGCTATAGTACTGAACTGAAGTGTAATACATACAAAGATAGCAAATATGAGGAAGTGCAGTGAGACATAAGCTAGTACAGATGGAGTGAGAAGGGGAAAACAGTACATAGCAGCGTCGAATCCGACAGCAGTAAGTACCTACAACATTTGGGGCTCTTTTTCAGACGTTTGAGCAAAAATTTATTTCTAAGCGGAGAAGTAACTATCTTTTGTACGATGTTCAGTATGTATGTTTTGTAAGAAAGCAATGTGTAAGCAGGTACATGGAGCTGTGCGAACAGTACACGTAGATTGTGGAGTGTGGACTATCACGGTGCCATTTTTAAAAATCTATACCATAGAGCAAAAACAAGCTAATAAACAGTAACTACGATAACGGATAGTGGGAATAGCATGCACTACACGGCAGTCATATAGTATTTTTAGAACTTGTCAAATACATTAATTGTATGTTTGGGTTTTTGGCAGATTGAAGTTAGTTTATTTAACACATGTGAAATGGTGCTCTATGCACCCATTTTCAAATTTGAACTTCAAATCATTTGTACTATATAAATAAAAAAAATTGATTTCAAAATTCTAGCATAATACGTGAACTTCGAAATGGTTGATTTTAAATATTGATATCTGAAATTATAATTTTATGTTCCAGTATTCCAAATTTATTCTCAATATATCATCAAAAAAGGGAAATGTCAGTTTTAGTAGTATCCATGGGGGGGGGGGAGTTACCTGATTAAATTCATTTGCATTAAACAAGCTCAGCCAAGATGGTGATATGAGATCACATAGTCCTCTATAAAATGCATTTGCAAAAGGAAGTACCTGTACGGATTATCAAGAGGCTGCCTACTGATACATAGAACAATTGAGAAATCAGTATCAGTATATTCACCCATTTGGAATTTGTCATGAAAGTGCAAACTGTAGCACATAATCTGAAATTTAGGAATTTTGTCCTAACATGATTTATTGCTTCATTTGAAGGATTATAATTTCAGTCAGTTGGCAGCTAACCATTGTAATTGTTCTTAATTTTCATTGAACTTCTTGTGATCATATGCATTACAGGGATGCATTGAAGTTTTCGTCATCTATTTGACGTTTAATTCTCATAGCAGGCTTGCGGATATGAGTAAGGAAATTTTGAGCGGATGAAGGGAACAAGACGGAAGAATTAATTGATCAACTGACTGAGCAGTTGCGTTTTTCAGCATGACAGTGAAGTAAGGAAATTTTGAGCGGATGAAGGGAACAAGATGGAAGAATTAATTGATCAACTGACTGAGCAGTTCCGGTTTTCAGCATGACAGTGAAGTAGTTGAGCTAATATATTTATTACCATGTAATCATAAATTTCCCCCAAAAAATCTCAAGGAGAGATGGACGTCAGAACATTTTATATGTGACATTTTGTTGCCTTTGCTCTTTAGCAAAAACAGTGCAAGCTGCACAGTAGTAATATGCAGCAACTGTGTGGAAATACATACCTTGTTTTTCCTCTTCAATTCTGCCCACCCGATTGATCTAGTGAAGCGCTGTTCCACCCTCTTGTGCAATGCATGTGACTTCCCTGCATCAAACACAAGAAGAAACATTACCATCTCAGCTACAAACACATGATGTATGAGCACAAAACTACCAGCTATTACCCTGCAAACAAACAAGACCAAGAGGAATGGGAATTGGGATGGAGAAGTGGCTTGCCTGTTCTCGGGTCACGGCCGGCGAACACGATGGGCTCTCGGCCCGCCGCCCAAGCTTGCTCCGCCGGAGCGCGGCGCGTCGCCGGGAGCCGGGCCGTCCGGGCGGTGGTGGACCAGGCCAGGCCGCCAGGGGGGAACATATCCTCCTTGCCTCCTCGTCTCCAACCAAGAAGGGAGACGGGAGACCTTCTCCTTCCTTTCTCCCCAAAAGCGAAGGATCCAATGAAAAGTCCCTCCACTCTCTCTCTCACACAACGCAGAGGAAAAAGAAGAAGAGGCCAGCGGGCGCAGAAGAAGCGAGAACAGGACAAGTAGCGACGACGCGAAGCTTCGCTGGCACGCAAAACCAAAAAAAAATCACACGGCGTCGGCGCAAAGCAGCGCGGGATCGAACGGGGCCAAAAAAAAGGAGCGACGTGGACGCCTCTCAGGCCGAGAAAAACGCGCCCCTTTACCCGGTAGGACTAGAGGCCGGCGCGCGCGTATGCGCGCGAGGAGCAATCCTACGGCTGCCAAGAAAAACGGATATTATCAGGTCGCACACCCACGCAGCGAGCATTCGTGGAATTTTTTTTTGAAATAATATATTTTTTAAAATAAATTACAAAACTAGGTTACCGCTCCCAAAAATTGCAAAAACAGGTTCCTGTCGTCAGTTCATCTGGCGACAGATTCCTATCGCCAGTTGAACTGGCGACAAGAACCCTGTACAGCGGGGGCAGGTTCATGTCGCCAGTTCAACTGGCAATAGGTTTCTATGATTTTTTAAATATGGCAAATAAACTCAAAAAATTTCAAAATTTTTTATGGAGCATCCTGATAGAGTTTTCTTGCTTGTGTAATTTTTTCATAATTTTAGCCATTATAAATTTGTCTCTAAAATTCATTTAAGTATACTATTTGTAGAATTTTTAAATATATCAGATGAGCTTCAAAAATTATGAATTTTTTTGTGAACGCTCCTTACATAGTTTAATTGTTTCTTTAATTTTTTCAGAATTTTATATTATCTGAAATTGTCTCTAAAAATAAAGGTATACAATCAAGTACACTGTATCGGAAACCTAAATTCAGAATTTTAGAGACCATTTCAGAGCATATAAAATTCTGAAAAAATTACATAAACAATTAAACTATGTAAGGAGCGTTCACAAAAAACTTCATAATTTTTGGACCTCATCTGATATATTTAAAAATTCTACAAATAGTATACTTAAATGAATTTTAGAGACAAATTTATAATGGATAAAATTATGAAACAATTACACAAACAAGAAAACTCTATCAGGATGCTCCATAAAAAAATTTGAAATGTTTTGAGTTTATTTGCTATATTTAAAAAATCATAGAAACCTATCGCCAGTTGAACTAGCGACAGGAACACGCCTCATGTCTGGGGTTCTGCCGCGATTCAACTGGCGATAGAACTGTCGCCAGATGAACTGGCGACAGGAACCTATTTTTGCAATTTTTAGGAACGATGACCTAGTTTTGTAAATATTTTTTAAAAATATATTATTTCTAAAAAAAAATCAGCATTCGTGGAGTCCATACGCACAGCAAGCAATAAAGGGCGCATGGGAGTCGAGGCGGCCGGGGACACGGAGGTAGCGGCGTGGCGGCAAGAGCACGTGGGCGGAGCCATGCGCGCTCTCGCCGGGAAGAATCGCATGGCGAGAAGGGCGGAGGAAAGCATCGGTCGGCTCGAGATCGAGGCAAGAATGACGCCGCGCCTACGAAGACTCGCAGGCACGCAAAACCAAAAAGAATCTAACGGGCGCGAAGAGAGCCCGCGCGAGATCGGACGGCACAAAGAAAATCGGGCGACGTGGTCTGCCTCTCTTCAC
This sequence comes from Ampelocalamus luodianensis, assembly GCA_036346255.1. Classification (NCBI taxonomy): domain Eukaryota; kingdom Viridiplantae; phylum Streptophyta; class Magnoliopsida; order Poales; family Poaceae; genus Ampelocalamus; species Ampelocalamus luodianensis. The sequence goes on along the minus strand of JAYEVH010000054.1, from coordinate 113,229 downwards.
CCTAAAACTCCCTCCATTTATCTGGTAGGATATTATTTTCGAGGAGAACAGTACATAAATTCAACTAGTGACTAGTGAGTTTTAGATAGTTTTGAATTTTTGTTGTATATATATATATATATAGATGCTGCTATAGAAATCTGAAGCATAGATCTAAGGTTCTTAACATAGGCCCTAAGAAAGAGTCCAATTAAGTAGTAGTACTAGCTAATTGTTTTAAACAACACGTGCGGACCACCCAAACCGACATTTCAATTTTCTTTTCCGTTTTCGATTGGACAATAAGGAAGAGGAGGCGATGGCGACTCACAGGATGTTCATCCGAAATACCTTTTCAGATATACTACCTCCGTTCATAAATATTTGACGTTGGTGCTTGAGCAATTAGTACAACGGACGTCAAGTTCATAAAAATGGAGGGAGTACTAAGGATGAAAACATGCGCTACGCGCGTCGTTGTCTGTAATGTGTTTTCAGAACAGATGTTGTTTTTAGGGAAATGTTTCCACGCATACGTCCGATCAGCTCTCTTTGTATCGTACGCTTTCCCTTCGTACTAGCGCATAACATGTAACTGGTTTCCTTCGTATTACACCACCAAGTCAAGTTAGATGACGAGGGAAGTGCGCGTGCACGCGTCGGCAACGCAATACTCCAGCTGACATATCCAAATAGTTGAATACGACGACGCATCTTGCCACACCCAAAGAATTTGAACGTGCTATATGATCGTAGTACAGCTTTAGGAACGTCAGATAGATGCTCACACACCATGCTATCATTGTATCAATCACATCCTACTTATGTTTCTACACTCACAGATTACTACTTAATTAAGTATACCAGAAAGCTACTATACATTCTCGTAGGGTAATGATACGGATCTGACGTCCGATAGGAAACAAACCGCTTGGACGCCTCGTCACTTAAGGTTGCTTCTGCATTTTCTTTCCCAAACCAATTCCTCTCATCTCTTCATCCCCTCGCCTCCTCGCCGTCGCTGCGTCCGGCTCCCCCTCGTACGGCCCTGAGCGTACAAGACCAAAAGAGAAGAATTTTCTTTAGTGCAACCGTTGTCCGGAGATATTGCAACCGTTGTCTGGGGATGTTGCAACTATTGTCCGAGGATGTTGCAACCGTTGTCTGGAGATGTTGTAACCGTGTCCGATGCACTGGCTCGCTTCGGACGTACGTGCATGAGCATTATTTAGGGGTGATACTAGCACCCGGACGTTCGACTTGTGATGTTGCAACTATTATTCGGTGATGTTCCAACCGTTTTTCGGGAATGTTACAACCGTTGTCCGAAGATGTTGCAACCGTTGTCCTAGGATATTGCAACCGTTGTCCTAGGAGGTTGCAACTGTTGTCCGGGGATGTTGCAAGTGTTGCATTTGTAGAAAAAACTGTTGCATCTGTAGAAAAAAAAATATTGCAACCGTTGTCCGGGGATGTTGCAACCGTTGTCCGGAGATGTTGCAACCATTATCCTATGATGTTGCAACCATTGTCCGGGGATGTTGCAATCATTGTTCTAGGAGGTTGCAACCGTTGTCCGGGAATGTTGCAAGTGTTACATTTGTGGAAAAAAAATATTGCATTTGTAGAGAAAAAAAATGTTGTATCTGTAGAAATTTTTTTTACAACCGTTGTCATAAGATGTTGCAACCGTTGTCCGGGGGATGTTGCAACCGTTGCCCGGAGATGTTGCAAGTGTTGCATCTGTAGAAAAAAAATATTGCATACTCTTTATGACGATGTTGCATTTTTTTTCCAACGCCCACCACGCTATAGACCCTTTTATCTCCACGCAAGCAACTAGAAAATAAATACGTACATGCATACGACTCCTAGTCGTACATGCATACGACTCTTATTCGTGCTCTTAGTTGGCACGTACAGATTAGCAACCCGGACGTCCGATCCTAGCCTCCAAATCGAACGTCCGAGTGCTAGTATCACCCATCTCTACGGTATGCCTACGTACGTGCGTGTGCGTGCATATGCGTGTGTGCCTAGCTAATAAAAGTCAATGAGTGGTGGAGAATACAAATGAAGCTCCGTGGACTGCATGTGCGAGTGAAGCTCTGCGTAGCGTACGATTTATCACTTTCTAAATCATAATCATATTACGATCTCATTTCGCCAATATAATTCAACGCATTCTTCCATCAAGAATTGATCCCCACACGCACACAAAAACAAACAGTAAGGTTGAAATATCAACCGAAATAGTTCCTTCTCGTGAACTATTATGTCACAAACGCTTGCTTTCATCAAAGCGTTGGTTTCCCTATCCGTTGCGTAGCGTACGATTTATCACTTTCTATCGTACGTACGGGCCCAAGTGCTGTCCTTGTTTTTAACTATATACAAAGAATTCTGTTAAAATCTTTTATCTTCATCTCACAAATTTATGTACGGAAAGCACAGTTTTCGTATTTTTAATGCAGTACCGATGGGTCTCATGGCTAGACAGGTGGGAGTGGACCTTAATCGTTTTGGTAAGCAATTTCATGCATAGAACAATCAGTTTCTGGGCGTCACTGAATTTTGATAGGTTTTGAACACATGGAGTCTAGGTACAGAATAATCACTAAGAATTCATATGCGGGCACCATGCATCTGACTCTGACTAACAAGGATAGGAGTACCATAAAATATTAGTAATTTGGTTCATTCTCTACATAGGTAATTGTAAGATAGTAACTATGCAGGTCGTCGTAACCAGTCTAATTAGGATATGTGCGCGAGCATAACACCGAAATGTGTAGGTATGTATATGCAACCATGACATGACCATCCGTGTGTCTATCTTTGTATCAACAGGACATAGATGACGGTGATACAAAGCATCTGTTGCCCATTCATATATATCTTTGCGTATATATGCAGAATAAACTTAACTAAATTAACTACAATCTTTTTTGTTTCCTAATAATCCACCTACATATTGAAACATAACCCTCCATCACTTATGCATCCCGCTGATTAGTATGAAGTGCATTGCAATTATATTGTGAGAATAGTAGATGATATATAGTAGTAGAAGGAACTTGCATAAATAAACTAAAGTCCTTTCGTTCGGAGGAAAAGACATGTTCAAAGGACGGTCCTCTTTTTTAGACCCAGTTGTTCTGTAAATAATAATGCAAACTGGAAACATCCTTGAGGACATATCCCAAACAATTTACACAGGAAATATTGTAGCATAAAAAATGCTGTTATTAGCTATTTTATATACTCAATAAACCACATTCCTATGCCATTACTAACTATAAGATTGTGCCAGAAAAACTGAGTAGATAGATTGTCCAAAGGTAATGAGTATACTGCACTTCAGTAAATGTCACACACATTTAAAAAAGTTATATGCGTAAATAGCAGCAGTAAACCACAAAAAATAATAGAGCAAAGAGGCGTTGTAGGTACCAAATCGTAAATGATTTGTGCAACCTTATGAGCTCTGTCAGGTCGACGAAACAAATAGTAGAATGCACGGGACTGCCTTTCCTATCTCTTCTTTGCATGCTGAGGTATAATAAAATCGAAAGCACTTAAAAACTCTCAATATCCATACTCACACTAATAGATGTGCCACTAATTCAATAGGTTAAAATTATAGACCAAAGGTTAAAACTTGCTTTAACAAGTACTTCAACACCATCTTCATCAAATCTTAGTAATTCCATGGCATATCTAGCAATTTCAACGGATGTATCAAGTCAAACTCAGAATAGGTCAGGCTAAAAAATTTAGTCAATTAAGAACATGGAATGCTAGTAATGCAGAAAGTACTCATGGCCTAGCTGCAAGTGTCTGCTTCCTCTTTAGAAACCTCTCGTCCTTAGTTAATTTCTTTTTTAAAATCCCAGTTGGGCGGTTACCATCTCTCTCTCTCTCTCCTTTGTGTAGCTAGACACTTTTCAAAGCTATAAAATAGCTAAATAGAAAAAAGTTAAATTAAGCATGAAAAAGAAACACATACTACATTTAAGCAATTACGAAGGAGCATCTCTTAGAAAAAAGTGACTACCTACTGAGTTGGTCTTGTGACAGCCGTTATATCTCTAGTAGGAACAACGACACCAATTTGAATAAGGGGAATTTGATGATTTGCCACTGCAAAAGATGTGCATTTCATGATTTACCACTGATGTTTCACTGACATGTGGCCCCGAGACCCACATGTCAGTGAGATATGGAATGACAAATCATGAAATGCACATCTTTGCAGTGGCAAATCATCAATAATTCCTTTGAATAATTGCTTGAAGCACCTGCAAGAATACACACCTAGATGTTTTACAAAATCTCACAAGGTCCAACTTAGTGTTTGCAGTCCTTATGCCTAGAGAAACTTACTTTATCAGGATCCTTTTTGTAAATTCCATAAAATGTTTCAAGTAATCCTTCCTGGATATTTGGACTAACGCTGCAAGTAAGAATAATGAAGATTAGAATAATCATGTTCTAACTACGTAAATGGAAGTTTACGGGAACAAAGAGATTGTACACAACCTTGCCATCATTCCAAAGCCATAGAAGATAAGCCTCCCACCGTTGACATCATCAACAATAATGTTCCATGGATGCTGTAAATAAAATCAACATTATCTTTTTTAATCAGCACATCGCTGTTGTATTTAGTTGAGATACTAAAAAGGACTGAAAGACAATACAAATGACTCAATGTCATGCTGTTACATTTAATTGAGATACTAAAAAGTACCAAAAGGCAATACGAATGATTCAATGTCATGAAGGAAAGATCTAATTGGAAAATCCGTCAAACGAAAAGGAGGATCTGTTTGAGGTAAGAAATCAGGCTAAAAAAGAACCTAAAAACTCACTAGATCATATGATAATACCATATCATGAGGAATGCATGCGCGAATCCTCCTAAACAGCACAGTAGTAACTGTGGAATTGAGAACAAATATTTTTTATGTGAAATAGAAAAGTCAATTACGTACGACTATATAACCCAAATATGTGAAGAATTCAAAAATCGTAATGAAAATATAGAAAAGTACAACGCTAATCGTTATGGCATAAGCAGTTGTCATTATCATATTCTAGAGCGATATTATCATATAACCAAAAAATAAAATATGGCATGGTGAGTTTTGAAAAGGACAAATGAGATATTACCAATTTAGCATAATGAATCTATAGAGGACAAATCGCTGCAAAAGTGTGTGCATATGCACATCTAGATTTGATAATTCAGAGAAAGAAAAATTCTTACATGCACAGCTTAATTTTTTGGGCAATGTTGATTGATATGAAGTCATTTGGACAACATGATGATGACACATCATGTACAATAGGTTCAAGTGACAAACCGTTTTTTTATATATGCAAACTAATTACTTCTCAAAGAAGGGTGACAACAAACGGGGGGGGGGGGTTGCTTACCAGCAAAAGGAAGGGGATGGAGATAGACAGAGATCAAATACGCATGAGTAGGGTAGGAACTAGATAACATACACCATCCCCTGTGTTACTAACTGAGATATGGAGATAATATGTAGCTACATACTAATGGTAGCAAAAGAAAAATAACCAAGCTATGGAGGTACTCATCTCAGCCACATCGCTGACTTGCACTACCGAGATGTGCACAGTTGCAGCAACCGGGAGTCTCTGCCACTACCAGTTGATCTCGCCGCCACAAACATTTGCATCAGCGTCGTCCCGACGGCCCCATATAGAATAAAAAGAATAGAAATTGATAGTAGTGTCTAAAGGGATACGGGTAGACTACGATAGCAACAATTCAAAAAATCTACCATGTAAACCAGGATGCCAAGCAAGTAGATGATCACAAATCGTTACCACCAGACACGCAGTGCAACAGAAGAAGATTCAGAGTAGCCTGGTCCAACGAAGAGCGTGTCGATGAAGTGGTCGTAGTCGATCGTTCATCGCCCTTGCGAATCGATCGTCTCCTCAAGCAACCTTTGAAGTTCCTTGTGAAGAGCGTGGATCGTTCTCAACCGCAACAGCAATCGTAGTATCACCTCTACAGTATCCACACGTCTAGGGAAGGAACAACCGGACGCCGGTGTGCTAGCACCAAGTTGCACGACGGGGCTCTCTCGGGAAGATGGTGGCTAACTCACATCTTTCATCTCTACAAAATAACCTAAAGCATCTTGTTATATAGTGCCCCGTGACAGATCCTATCCGAACACGTTTGATGAATCGTATTCGTACTGGTTTGTTCCAACCCGTTAAGTGTGTGACCTGTTAGGTTTATGTGTAATCGGTTGTGACTCAGAAACCCTTTTCCGACCACGAGTCGTAGCGGTCACTAGCAGGACATATCGATTCCCGAATACACATAAAATATATTAGACGAACCTTAATGCAATATGATTTATGATTAGGTCCTCATCACTTACGACCAGCTCGTATCTCGTCACGACCAGTCCGTATTTAAGTACGACCAGTTCGTAACTCCTTACGACCAGTTAGTACTTAAATGCGACGATTAAATTTAGTCTCGACCAGTTCGTAACTCCTTACGACCAGGTTTCGACCACTCTGTGATTGCGTTCAACCAGTCTACGACTAGCTTGTATCTCCATACTGGTTGAACTCTTCGACCACGAGTGGCATGGCCATGCATTTTCTTTATCCGACAACTTCGAGGGGCCTAGAGATATCTCTCCCGTTATGTTAAGAGGGGCAAATCATATATCCGATCAGTCACATCCCTTCTCATGTTTCATAGCATATCCGAAAGCTACCTTTATAACTACCCAGTTAGGAGTAGCGTTTGGCAACCCCTAAGAGTGCTATTACACATGTAGGGAACCATACTGATCTCAGGTCTAAGGATTATACATCATCATTGCTTGAGACCAACTAATGACACAAAGAATCATAACAATCTCAATAGTGTTTTAAGGTGAGTTTATCCAACCCCATATTCTCTAACATACGTTCATATTATTGATTCGATATCCCCATATCTATGACCGGTGAAACATGGTCATCAATCAATACATGTGTTGGTTATAGATTCACTGGTGTTCTGACCAGTGACATTCGACTAGGGATACTTTTAGAATGACATCATATAAGTTAAAGAGTTTCACCAACAAGTCACATACTTGTTGATCTATATAACTGATGATTCATTCAAGGAACAAAATAACATTTATTCAATAACTCATAAACATAGACGTAATACAATCATCTTTATGATTACCTCTAGAGCATATCACCAACAGTGTCCACTTCCATTTAATCCATTCACAACAAAAAGTAATCCATTCATGTACGAACGGAAGAATCAAGCCTTCGTTGCTCAAACAAGTATGCACAAAACCAAGAATATGTGATGAGGGCATCCCTAACACTGATACATCTTTCCCTATTGGTGGTCAAGCACATACTGAGATGGACGCCATAAGTGAAGCTACAAATAATACAAGTGCAGAAGTGCATGTTGGTCCACTGACTAGAGCAAGAGCTAAACTTCTAAATCAACAGGTGCTTTTGTTTCTTAATGAATCTTCTATTTTCATTGATGAGAATTGGGTACTACCTCATGCAAATGTTTTGTACATTCTCGAGTTTGAACATTGTGAAGCCTTTGGAACCGAGAGGGAGGAGAGGAGGCGGAGCCAAAGCAATGGAGGAGAAGCTCACGTGGGTCAACCAAGAGGAGAAAGGCCCAAGAATTCAAGCCCAATTCGGATCCTCCACAAGCCCAACCGAAATTCATCTCGGAATCAACTCGAATTCAATTCGGATTCGGTTCGGGACAGCCAACAGGGTTGTAATAAAAGGTCATAACTTTTGCATCACGAGTCCGATTGGGTGTTCTTGGACTTGTTTGAAAGATTATTCAAGGCCCACACAATAGGTATGGCCCCAACTTCAGAAGACGTGCGGTCGCACCGCTATGACCGAAACAATGTGACGAATTTAAGTTAGGTTTTCCTTTTGTGTGTTTTTGGGTCTTAGCCGAATTAGAGTTTGATTCGGCGTGTGTAGCGACCCTAGGCGTGCGTGAGTCGTGGAGGCGCCTTAAGTACCCTTGCCCTCCTTTGTATCCATTAGACCAGTTTATGCATAAGATTGAAACATAGCTATTGCTTGTTCTTTCGACACCAGAGTTCATGCGAGGACTTTGAGAGAGAATTAGGTGATCCATTGTTTTGTTCTGCAATCCAGGGTCAAGCCGTCGTTCCATTGGGAATTGGGGACTTGGCGTTCGTCGTTCGTGGTCTCACGACGAACAACTACCCGGTGTGTTTTGGGCGTATTCCGAAGAGTTGAGGGTTCGTGCATTGGCGCGAGTGTTCAGCTAGCGACATCGTCTACTTTGCATCAACTATCCACGGTTCCTCACTGAGAAGATCGGGCCTCCCCCGTATCATGTGGTATCAGATTCTAGGTTTACTCAGTGAGAACTTCTTTACCCGTAGTTAGATTCGTTTTCTTTCCTATTGTCCAATAAACCGAAAATTGCAATACCAAAATCGTAGTTTAATCTGTTATTTCTTGTGCGTTTAGTTAAGTTTTCATCCATTAGAGTTTTGTTTTAGTGCTGATCCTTGTGTTTCTATTGCGTAGCTTAATCTTTGTCGAAAATTGCTGATTGAACTCCCTCAATTAGCACCCAAAAACTGTAATCCGAAAAGGTGTTGTTTCCTTATCCGAACTCCTTGGTGGGACAAGCGTCCGTATCAACCTCTAGCTCAAACACAATCCGAGTCCAATTGCTCCATCTTGTGTTTCGGCCACGACATCATCACCGGCTGAACCACATTTGGTATCTTTTATATATCCTTTCATCTTGAGACTAGCTATTGATATTGCTTTGGGTTTGCTCATTGAACTTTGTTTACACTTTGTTGAATTGTGGACATTACGCAAACACGAGAGTAGCACAAAATACATTCGACCTTTGAAAGAAGAGAGAACGAAAGAGCAAAAGCGACGCATATAGAAAGAGTCGCGGCATAAAAAAATTAAAAAGCTAACTTTTGCATCGACCTCGATTGGAGTAAAATAGAGCCAAAAAGAAGAAGTGCGGGAAATGCAGGGATTTTAGATCCGCGTAAGCCATCGAACTGCACGCGCAACTTGACCCAAAAAGGTCGTTTAGGGCCTCAAAGCGGGCCCGCAAACCGAGAAAAATTCAAGTTTCTCGAATTCGCTCAAAATTGACACGACCCTCTACAAGTGATTCTAAGGTTTCCGTGAAGACGGCATCCTTTTCAGAGTTGATCCGCGCCTAATTTGGGTGCTCTGATGCAGGGTCATAGTTTGGTTTGTGTTTTCAATTTTCTTTGAGCAATATTGTGCCCTAGTATATTTTGTTGCAATTGGCTAGCGTCTATCCTTGTACTTGGTGCAAAACGAGCTTGTTTTATCTCTATTTCCGTTTGAGCTCATTCCTTTGTTTGCATTAAGTCTCATTTATCTTTGCGTGTGCGTTCATACACTTTAAGCTTAAACCTTTTGGATCGACACATAGGCAAAATACTCTAGCTTGGATCATTACTTAGCTTTACAATACCTTGAATATCAGTTGCATAGGATATACACATACCGTCTAAGCTCCACCTACACCCGTTTGTGTACTCTCTTGCTCTTGGTTACGCTCATACATTCTGGGTTAAGGTCGTTCATTTGTCTGGCTGCCGATTTACCGTCCTTGATTCACTTTGGAGCAGTAAACTTGCCTTGTTTTCGGGATAGTGAGTTGCGAGCATAGTAGAGAGCTTTTGTTTTACTAACCCGGATATAACCTCGTTTCTTGTTTGTGAGTTGTTGCCATGTCAGTCACGAGGAGGATCCACCTAATCCGGGCGCCGGTTCGTGGGCGAGTACACTCGGTTGCGCGAGATGCTACAAAAACAACTTCATGATGGTGACAATGGCGTGCGCGATGAGCTCGGGAAGTTCGGTGGGTGAACACTCTCGGGAGGAGGTCACACAATTACGTCGGACATCAACAATAACTTCCGGAGCTACGCGCCATGTTTGCACAACACAATCTGCGTGGGGTGTGCAAGGTGATGACACAAGTGTGCACGGCCCCGGCCGTTTGCACAATGAGACCGAGGAGGAGCGTGCTATTCGTGTGGATGAGGAGCGACGCCGTGGCGCGCGCGCGCATGGCGGTGCCGCCAAGCGTCGGGATGGCGGCCGCGGCGCGCCTCGAGCACATGGGCGTGGCGAGGCAACGGCGGCGGTGTCCACGGAGGAGGTGTGCATCGTGCACCTCGTGGCCGGGTTGATGAGTCGAGCAATAGGATGACGATTTCCCGTCGATGGCGATGACCGACGGCGCCACCACCGCAACAACGTGCGGCGTCCTCGACACGGCACGACGCCGAGGATTTTGTCGCTAAGCCCAAATTTACTCTCCTATATTTTGGTGTGGTACGGATGTCGAACAATACCTCACTTGGGAGTGAAAGTTGATAAGTTGTTTGGATGAACAACTATTCCAATGAGAAGAAGTCGTTGCTTGCGTCCAATGGCATGGATGATTATGCCACACATTGGTGGGAGCGATTCATCCGTAGCGCATGGAGCGTCATGAGTTGCCGATTATCACACGGAGCGGATGAAGCGACATTTGCGGGCACGCTTTGTACCTCGCCACTACAAGCGTTCACTATTTGAGAAGTTGACGGGCTACGACAAGGTATGAGATCAATTGATGAATATCATAAGGACATGGAGACTATCATGATACATGCGGATGTCGCGAGAATGAAGAATGACCATGGAGAGATTTCTAGTGGCATGAATCATGTTGTCAAGCGTATTGTCAATCACCATCCCTATAATGATATGATTGAGTTGCTGCACCAAGCACGCGGCCGGCGACAAGTGATTGAAGACGCACGATTATTGCTCGTTCACGTTCTTGACCACCAGGACAGCCATATAACAATAGCCGACCAAGCAGAGCACTCCTCGTGGAAGCACTTCGGCAATGCGTAGTTCGCAAGTAAGAAGTGGAGAGTACACCATCACCGGTGCGTCGACTGCGGGCGCCCATTGCTAGTGCGACCTCGTCTATGGGGTCAACGGGGCGTTCACGTGACATCATTTGCCACAAGTGCAAGGGTGTTGGCCATTTTGAGAGATCGCCCAAATGTCGAACTATGCTTATCACGAAGATGGCGGTTATGTTTGACTAGTGATGATGAGTCGTCGATGCACGGCCATCTTACACCGATGACATAGAGCAATGTGAGTGCGATCACGAGTTCCCTAACACCGAGCGGTATTCTATTGTTTGCACACCCAAGGTGCTTAGTGTGATGCCATCACTGTCACTCGGCGGCGGTGCAATTTATTTCGAACTTGGGCAAAACTTGATAAGGGTAAGGTGTGCAAAGTGATTATTGATGGTGGGAGTTGTCACAATTTGGCGATGGGATATGTGTCATAAGTTGGGTTTGAAGTACTTGCGCATCCACGTCCTTATCATGTGCAATGGTTGAGCGATAAAGAGAAGTGAAGGTGAACTATATGGTGCGTGTGGCGTTTTCTATTGGGAAGTACACGACACCGTGGATCGCGATGTAGTGCCTATGACGGTGTGTCACTTGCTCTTGGGACGACCATGGCAATATGATCGTTCTGCTGTTCACGATGGGCGTACAAGTCGCTACACATTTCGATGGAACAATATGGATATCATCTTGAAGCCGCTTACACCGCATCAGATTGTGAATTCTTCAATGTAGAAAATTGAGATGCGCGTTGAGACTACCAAAGAGCGAGAGAAGAATTTAGTGATGTTAGCCACCAAATCACAGATGAGAGAATTCAGCGAAGATCCCAATTTGGTGCACTTTGTCTTTGTTGTACAAAGACGCCTTGCTTTCAACTAACGACTTGTCTTCTCTTCCTAGTGGTGTTGCTTGTGTTTTGCGGGACTTGACGTCTTTCGGTAGAGGTACGGTGGGCTACCACCAATCCGTGGGATAGAACATAAGATCGACTTGATTCCGGGGCGTCATCTGCCGAACCGACCACCGTGCGCACCAATCCAGAAACAAAGGAAATTGAGAAACAAGTACAAGAGCTTCTCTCCAAAGGGTATGTGCGTGAAAGCTTAAGCCCTTGTGTCTGTTTCTGTTATTTTAGTTCCTAAGAAAGATGGTTCATGGCGTATGTGCGTAGATTGTCGAGCGATTAATAATATCACAATTCGATATCGTCATCCTATACCTCGCTTAGATGATATGCTAGGCGAATTGAGTGGTGTTGTTATTTTCTCTAAGATAGATTTGCGTGATGGTTACCATCAAATTAGGATGCATGAAGGGGATGAGTGGAAAACAGCATTTAAAACAAAATTTGGGTTGTATGAGTGGTTAGTCATGCCTTTTGGTTTAACTAATGCACCTAGTACTTTCATGCGCAATGAATCATGTTTTAAGGCATTTGATTGGTAAATTTGTGGTTGTGTACTTTGATGATATTCGATTTACAATGCACTAAATCGAACACATAGATAATCTTAGACAAGTTACGCAAGTTTTGCGTGAGGCTAGGTTATTTGGGAACTTAGAAGTGCACTTTTGCAAAGATCGTGTCATCTTTTTGGGCTATGTTGTTTCGCACGGGGAGTTGAAGTAGATGAGTCTAAAATTGAAGCGATTAAAAATTGACCAACTCCTGTGAGCGTAAGTCGATTAGAAGCTTTCATGGTCTCATTGGTTTTTATCGGTAGCTTTGTGAAGGATTTTAGCACCGTCGCTGCCCCTTTGAATGAACTTACTAAAAAGGGTGTTGAATTTGTGTGGAGGGTAGCGCAAGACAATACTTTTGCTGAACTTAAGAAACGCTTTGCTTGTTTTACCTGATTTCACTAAATTTTTTGAAATTGAGTGTGATGCTAGTGGATTGGGTATTGGCGGTGTTTTAATGCAAGAGGGTAGACCGGTAGCTTATTTTAGTGAGAAATTGAATGGTGCTCAATTGAATTATCCGGTCTATGACAAAGAGCTTTATGCGTTAGTGCGTGCGTTAGAAACTTGGCAACACTATTTATGGCCTAAAGAGTTTATTATTCATTCTGATCATGAGGCATTGAAGTATTTAAAAGGCCAAGCAAATCTGAACCGTAGACATGCCAAATGGGTCGAATTCATTGAGTCGTTTCCTTACATTGTGAAATACAAGAAGGGAAAGGAAAATGTGGTAGCTAATGCTCTTTCTAGGAAAAGTGTGCTTTTAACTCAATTAGGAGTGCAAGTTCTGGTTTAGATAGTTTGCGTGATTTATATGCTCATGACCATGATTTTTACGTTCCTTACGCACATTGCAAAGAGGAAAAGGTGGGATAAATTTCACATCCATGATAGGTTTTGTTTCGCACTAACAAATTATGCGTTCGAGAATCCTCTGTGCGTTTGTTATTCTGCAGGAATCACATGCGGGTGGATTGATGGAACATTTTGGGCGTGAGAAGGCGTTGTCTATCTTTGGCGATCACTTTTATTGGCCTAAGATGAGGCGAGATGTGGAGAGGTATGTGCGCGATGCATTACTTGCCACAAGCGAAATCAAGTTGAATCCACACGGTTTGTATACCCCTCTACACATTCCCAATGCACCATGGGAGGATATTAGTATGGATTTTGTTTTAGGACTGCCTAGGACTAAGAGGGGCGATTACATTTTTGTCGTTGTGGATCGTTTTTGAAGATGGCACACTTTATTCCGTGCCACAAGAGCGGCGATCGTCGCATATTGCTAACTTGTTTTTCGGGAGATTGTGAGGCTACATGGCGTGCCATGCACTATTGTGTCGGATCGCGACGTGAAGTTCATGAGCTACTACGGAAGGCGCTTTGGGAGTAAACGGGGACGAAGTTGTTATTCAAGACAACTTGTCATCCCCAAGCCGATGGTCAAGCGGAGGTGGTGAACCGCACACTTTCGATGCTACTCGGACTATGCTCAAGAAGAACTGCGCGAGTGGGAGGATTGTTTGCGCACGTGGAATTAAACATAATCGGGCGTGCACTCCACTCTGATTGTGTCCTTTTGAGGTGGTGTATGGCTTCAAACCCTTTACGCCGCTTGATTTGCTTGCCACTTCAAAGTCGGCACCGTGTTCATATGGGCGTCCAAGCGAGCTAATATGTGAAGAAATTGCATCTAAAAACAAAAGAAGAGATAGAGCGCAAGGTCAAGTCCTATCTTTGAGAAGGCGAACAAGAAGAGGAAGAAGATGATTTTTCAACGGTGATTTGGTTTGGGTACACTATCGCAAGGATCGTTTTCGAGCGTCGCAAGTCCAAATTCTTTGCGAGGTGATGGACCTTTCAAGGTGCTTGCGAAGATCAACGACAATGCCTACAAGATAGAGCTTTCGGCGATGACTATGGTGTGAGCTCTCGTTCAATGTCGATTTATCACCTTTCTTTGGTGGTGACGATCCGCGTCGAGGACGACGCCTTTTCAAGAGGGGAGGATGATGAGGGCATCCTAACAACGATACATCTTTCCCTATTGGTGGTCACGCACATGCGAGATGGGCGCCATAAGTGAAGCTACAAATAATACAAGTGCGAAGTGCATGTTGGTCCACCGACTAGAGCAAGAGCTAAACTTCTAAATCAACAGTGCTTTTGTTTCTTAATGAATCTTCTATTTTCATTGATGAGAATTGGGTACTACCTCATGCAAATGTTTTGTACATTCTCGAGTTTGAACATTGTGAAGCCTTTGGAACCGAGAGGAGGAGAGGAGGCGGAGCCAAAGCAATGGAGGAGAAGCTCACGTGGGTCAACCAAGAGGAGAAAGGCCCAAGAATTCAAGCCCAATTCGGATCCTCCACAAGCCCAACCGAAATTCATCTCGGAATCAACTCGAATTCAATTCAGATTCGGTTCGGGACAGCCCAACAGGGCTGTAATAATAAAACCATAACTTTTGCATACGAGTCCGATTGGGGTGTTCTTGGACTTGTTTGAAAGCTTATTCAAGGCCCACACAATAGGTATGGCCCCAACTTCAGAAGACGTACGGTCGCACCGCTATGACCGAAACAATGTGACGAATTTAAGTTAGGTTTTCCTTTTGTGTGTTTTTGGGTCTTAGCGAATTAGAGTTTGATTCGGCGTGTGTGGCGACCCTAGGCGTGCGTGAGTCGTGGAGGGTGCCTTAAGTACCCTTGCCCCTCCTTTGTATCCATTAGACCAGTTTATGCATAAGATTGAAACATAGCTATTGCTTGTTCTTTCGACACGAGTTCATGCGAGGACTTTGAGAGAGAATTAGGCGATCCATTGTTTTGTTACGCAATCCGGGTCAAGCCGTCGTTCCATTGGGAATTGGGGACTTGGCGTTAAATCGTTCGTGGTCTCGCGACGAACAACTACCCGGTGTGTTTTGGGCGTATTCCGAAGAGTTGAGGGTTCGTGCATTGGCGCGAGTGTTCAGCTAGCGACATCGTCTACTTTGCATCAACTATCCACGGTTCCTCACTGAGAAGATCGGGCCTCCCCCGTATCAATATGGGCTCACAAATTAGTACCAATTGGAGCAACACAGACACACAAATCAGAAGCACCGGGTTGGCTCTCTTCCTCGCCAGGTTTTGACCCTTTTTTGACACGATGAGCAGAAGAAAGGGGCGGGAGGGATCACTACGGGGAGAGGACCTCAGCTGCCATCTTTTCCCTGTAGTTGATCTAGCCCTCATCGGCGGGTGCTCTCCCGTCGTCCCCATATCATATCATGTCGTCTTTTTCCCTTTCTTCCGTGAGAGGACAGGAGGGAGAACGGGAAGGAGACGCATACGATGTCCGAGGATTCGGGCATCTGGCAACCAAGGAGCGGCTACGAAAGTGCGATAGAGAAGGAAGAGGGAGGGAGTGGTGGAGCTAGTGGACAGGGGCGACAGAGGAGGGAGAGGAAGGAGACAGGAGGCGGAGGGGGAAAGAAGCAAGCGGCGGTCCCGATTTGACGAAGGGCGGCAGCGGGTTTGCCCCTCTAACGCAGGCGGTGAGGGCGACGAAATGTGTAAGCGGAGGAGAGGGCTACGTGGGCTGCATAGGTGAAGGGGAGGGGGCGACGTGGGAAAAGGGGAGGAGGGGAGCTGCAAGGACGACATGGGTAGAAGGGAAGGACGGGACAGCGGGGGCGGGGGGGGCGAAGGGGAGGGGGAAGGTAGAGAGGAGGAAGTAGTGGCGGTAGGCACGACGGGTGAGAAGAGGAGCTGATGGAGGGGAAGGGACGGGAGGAATTGAGAGGCTTCCATCCGGCTCGAGAGAACACTGGTGTCGCTGGCTGCAATGTGCGATTGGATGGCCAAGAACTGAGTCGACGTGGAGGGGCTGAGACTTGCTTGGTATGGCTCATGTATTTAGCTTGGAGTTGACGCGGTGATAGCGAAGTTTAAAATCGGTTTGGATCCCTCGTCGTTTCCCTTTTCGCTCGTCATTAGAACAGGTCAAAAGAATCTTAAGCCTTTCTATTGTATGCTAAATAAACTAACCCCTCCATGATTTACTATTTATGACACGTGCAGGCTGCATGCCGGCTTGCCACTTTGGGATTTTTTTAAAAAAAATAATACATTTTAATAGAATTACAAAAATAAATGTTTGTTTAATATAATTATAAAATGGACATATGTTTCCATTTGGATTGGCGATACAGCCCTATCGCCGTTTGGATTAGCGAGAGGAGCTCTGTCGCCCACCAAACAGTAGTAAGTACCTCTGTCGCCATTCCAAATAGCTATTGCGTTTGAAATAGATGCAAATCATTATTTGGAATGGTGACAGAGACCTCGCAATTTCCTATCACCATTCCAAATGGCGACATAAGCTGCCCTATGAAAGCAAAAAAAAAATCGACCGAAATTCACTTTTAATCTAGAAAAAAGAAAGAGGAGAGAGAATTGAGAGGAGAGGGGAGGAGAGGAGCTAGCGAAACACTATCTGTCCATAGCGGAGGAGGGGAGAGAGGGAGGAGCAGATCCGGTCGCCCATGTTGTAGGTAATTTTTTTGTAACTTTATATTTAATTTTGAAACTCTAGTAGATTAGCAAATAAAACTAGTAGGCCCGTAATCGAATGTATTAGATAGTTTTAGATATATGATTATGTAGTGTAGTTCGTTGTATTACATCGTTTTAGGTGTGTATAGTTTAGTTATAGAAATGTGGGTAGTCATATTTTTTTTTGTGGTGTCGTAATTGAATGGATTAGATAGTTTTATATGTATGATTATGTAGTATAGTGTAGTACATCTTTTTAAGTGTGTGTAGTTTAGTTTTAGATATGTGGTTAATCGTGTAGATATATTTATGGTGTAGTAATTGAATGGATTAGATAGTTTTAGATGTATAGTTTTGTAGTGTAGTTCATTGTAGTACATCTTTTTATGTGCGTGTAGTTTAGTTTTAGATATGTCGTTAATGATTTTTTTATAATAATTTTTTAATAAAATTACATAAATAAATGCATGTTTAAATAAATTACAAAACAGGCTTATGTCGTCGTTTGAAATAACGACATGCCCCTCTCACCGGTTGGATTGGCGACAGGAGCCATATCGCCTACCAAATAGTATGAAATACCTCTGTCGCCATTTGGAATGACGATTGTGTTTGAAATAGAGTTAATATTGTTTTTTTATTTTGTACTTATGTTTCTTATTATTAATAATGTAAACACTGACTTATTTGTTTCATATTATTTCAGGTACGACGTCCGCATGAGGTTCTGTGTAGTGGCACTTCGAGTTACTGGACCACCATCTCATTGACGTGGGCCACTAGAGCTGCCTTAGTACCGTCTAGCCCCAGCCTAGCGAGGCACCCATGGAGCTTGGTGCGTTATGCCCGCGCACGCCAATGAGGGCCTAGAGGGTCGACCCATGTAGGGTTCCCGGGTACGTACAATTGTGACCTTTATATCCTTAATTTCAATCTGACTTGTGTGAATGTACTCGCGCATCCTGTTGATCGTTTTGATGCAGGTTGAGAGCATTCAGTCTGCTTTCACTTGTGATGATGGTGGAGGTGATGTAGGAGGACGACAAGGACGTCCATACATCTGGGCATTTTTTGTACGACAAGTGCGTACTAACAGCGTTGGTGGACTATTGGAGGCCAGAGACGCACACGTTCCACCTTTCGTGTGGGAGATGACTCCTATGCTGCAGGACGTTATGCACCTCACAGGTTTGCCTTGCACGGGCTTTCTTGTGGTTGCGCACAATGTTGCTCCAATGTGGCGCACGGACTTCCTCACCAGGTTCGTTGGGGTGCTACCACAAGACAGTGGGTACAGGGAGTTCACCAGTACGCACAAGCCATCGCTCAAGTGGCTCTGTTAGTTCTACATAAGTTCTCCTATCTCTTGTGTTCGTGTTTCATTTTTTTCATTGAACTTAATAATGAGTCCATCTCATTTTGCAGCCACAGCGTATGGCCCCTGATGCACCCAACTATATAGTGGGGAGGCACTTCTAGGCCTACTTGCTATGACTCTTCGGGTAGGCCATGTTCTGCGAGTCCCACAATGACAGCATCGACAAGCACATGATTTGACACACATAGGAGTTGGTGGACACAGAGTTGGAGGAGACCTAGCAGTACGCCTCAGGCCCGATAGTGCTGTGCATGATGTACCATGCCCTCTGCGACACTTTCCGGGGGGTTGGGGATAGCTCCATACTCTTCAGATGGCCACTCCTGCTGCAGCTGTGGTCGTTCGATCGCTTCTACATAAGACGACCACAACTCAACCTCGCCACGCACTCCATCGCCCTATATGGCGATGATGACGTGGACGGCCCCGATCATGGGTATGGTGTGGTGTCGCTGACGGGTAAGTTTTTCGTACAGTTCGTCCATTTTTTACTTTGTTTCCATTGCACATGTTGAGGTGTGTGTTATTTTCTTCCACCGGTCCTATTCACACCAATCACTAGGCACGCATCGTACCCGAACTTTTGTGGTGATGTCCGACCAACTGACGGATGACCGTGTCATCTGGACACGGCACACTGCCGAGAGGGTGTACGAGCGTGCACCTTGCATCTTGTCCAGCCAGTGCATGTGAGACTCCACCTACTGACTCACACGACGTCGCTTGGTGCACGACATGTATGTAGAGGCCTACTCCGTCCACCGGGTGATGAGGCAGTTCGGACTATGACAAGAGGTCCCAATCCCCTGGGGAGAGCCATTGCCGCTGAACGTTTACAGGTAAGTTCATCTTGAATATTGTATCTTTGTCGTTTTCCATGTGTATCAACATTTTTGTCGTGTTGCTTTCCGCGGGCACACCAGAAAGGGTATCCCGGGTACCACATCCTGGGCAATACGCATAGAGCCGTGAGTGGAGTAGTTGGGACATGCCTTGGAGAACGTGGTCCAAGAGACTGCCATGTATGACCACATGACTTACTATGACTACATCGAGTGGTACAACACTCGTACGAGAGTGCATCGCGTCTAGGTCGTGGACGACCCACCACCACACGTCACCGCGACAAGTGACACATACCCCATGCAATCGGACTCTGCATTCCATCACGCGGTACATAGTAAACGGTCTGTAATGTTTATTTACTTCTCATGTTTTTGCATTCTAACTTGTTGTTCGTGCCTAACAAAGTGATCTATCAAGGGGGTGTACTAGGAGGTGACCTCCATTCTATCTCAGATTGGGGACCGCATCGAGATGACGACGCAAGACCTTAGAGATGCCATGCTCTAGATTAGGGACACGGCTAGGCATACCATCGAGTTGAT
The DNA here is from genome assembly GCA_036346255.1 of Ampelocalamus luodianensis. Lineage (NCBI taxonomy): Eukaryota > Viridiplantae > Streptophyta > Magnoliopsida > Poales > Poaceae > Ampelocalamus > Ampelocalamus luodianensis. The sequence goes on along the minus strand of JAYEVH010000054.1, from coordinate 93,452 downwards.
GTCGTGTCGACGTCCGGGGGATGTGGTGGACACACGATCATGTGAGGACAGCGTATGTGGACAGGGGGTGAGCCACAGTGCGTCACACCCAATGCCCACGATGACGGCTCCTCACCCGAACTTGCCAGGCAGTTCCTCATAGCACCGTGCCAGCAGTACCTCTACCCATTTTGCGAGTACACCTCTACCAGTCACGTGAGTTTGTTTTTTTAACAGATTTTTAAGTAACTTTAAGTTGTTCGAACAAGACCTCAGTTCCATGTGTGGAAGGGGCAGGAGCACGGGGAGACATCCATTCCAATGCAACGACCAGGTCGGTTACTCCTCCCTCATCGTGTATTGTTTTAGCGCTTGCATTATGTTTAAATGCATGTCTGACTGTTTGGCAGGGTGTCAGCATGTTTGGGACGAGGAGTTGCCCGCGCAGGAGGGGGCTAGATGTCTTGGACTATGACTTTGAGGAGTGGTGGTGGTAGGGGGGTATCGCGAGACGACGGTGGGCCTTCGTAGGCTGTTGGCACTCTCAGCCAGGTCTCTGTTGGGGCTTCACAGCTCTAGGGTGCGCCTGGACTGACCCAGTTGATGCAACTAATGTTCGCGACACCCGTGTAGGTTACTCACCCCTCTAGGGTGGTTTAGACGCCAGACCCCTTGTTATACTTGCACTAATGCCAGCAACGGGTCCGTCGGACGAGGGTAGGGGCCACCTGTGTGGTACTCCTGAAGAGGGCCCGCGACTAGATGTATCATTCTTATTATGTAAATATTAATTTATGTACCACTAACATTATGCTTGTGTCTGGTTTACAATCTTAATTGTTGTTGTTGTGCGTAGACTGAGCTTGTGTAGGAGTCAGCATCGCGACACCCCACACATCACGTGGACCAAACAAACATGTACACCCCACCGTTGTATTCTTTAGCATCAAAATGACAGATCAATGTCAGTGGATACTCACACCGACAAGAGTGAAGAAACATTGGTGCCAAATCTCCCACCAACGCCAGCTCTATAAAAGCCCTTCCTTCATTTCCTTCTCTTCTCATCTACGTGTAGTTGTCCCACTCCACTCCTTCTCTTCTCATCTACTTGTAGTTGTCCCACTCCTCTCATTCTCTTCTCTTCTCCTCAATGCCATGTCTCAGTCATCGGGTTCGATGAATCGAGGAGTTATGGCACTGATGAATGTAAGGTGCGTTAATTGCCCAAATTGCGAGGTGCAAGCAAATGTCCTGTACTAAGCGGCTGGTTACTCCCGATTCCAAAAAAGGTGCACATGTATGATGTATCCTAGGTGTAGATTGAGTTAATGATTCGTGCATGCCGTCGTTTGTATCATACAAGTAGCGGAACAAACACATGCATTAACCAACCCTCCATGCTATGTAATTTGCACCTACATTACAAAGTCTTACTTTCGCAGTTGAAATATCATCTTTAAAATTTAATTCCAAAATTATTCTCTATTTCATATTTTGTTCTCTTTTTTGAAATAAATTGGTTGCGCAAAACACTACAAAACAACGCGTGCGAGGGATTTATCCACACAACCAACAAACTCCATCTTCTTTAAGCTCTACACAAAGTTACCAAATAACTTAGTAAAGTCCTGTAAAATTTGAATCAACATTGTGTCAAAATTTATTTCAATTTTTTCTACCAAAAAATAATTTTTCAGATCTCTGTCGTCATTTGGTTCGGCTATAGGAACTTGTCGCCATTTGAAATGGCGATTTGCTCCTTGTTGCCATTCCAAATGGCTACAAAGACAGTTAATACTGTTTTATTTGGCGACAGAGATCCTGTCACCAACCAACTGGCGATATGGGCATATCGCCAGTTCAAACGACAACATAAGCTCATTTTTATAATTTTATTAAACATACATTTATTTATGTAATTCTATTAAAATGTATTATTTTAAAAAAAATCACCACTTTGGTGTCTCACACATGCTTGGTACAGATACTCTACGCTAAACAACCTGTATTGGTTGTATACAGAATGTTTCAAAAAAATAGATACAATTGGCTAAATATATAATGAAACCATAAAAAAAATTCATCGATAAAGTTATAGCTGATAGTGTTTTTAGATTTTATTGCACAAACGTTTTGGCAAATACTAATCACTCGAGTTTTTAGCACAGAGGATGGTGGTGGTGGTGCCCTCAAGGTGGTGTGGCCCACATCCAGCCTAGAACTAGCAAGGGTGGCGGAAGCCGCGACATCTTGACCTCAAAAGCAGCTCCAGCTCTCGCGAGCAAGTTTTTGCTAAAATAGTGTTGTTGCCGTGTGAAATAACGAAACTACCCTCACGCTTCAAAGACAAAAACGGCACCACGAAACTGTGAGGACGCGATACATGCCCTCAACCGTGCCCCCTGGGGGCGGATTCCCCTCGTCCGCGCCCCTGGGGCCGGATCCCCTCGTCCTAACCCTTGGGGGCTAGATTTGCCTTGTCCGCGCCTATGGGGCCGGATTCCCCCTTCTTCATGCCCCGTGGCCCAGTCTTCCCCTCTTTTTTTACCTCGCACTTGGACGTGCGTAATAAAAGTTCACTAATTGAGTGATCAGATCGGACAAAACAAAAAATCGTAGATAATAATAGTAGTAGTATGGTTAGTACTACTCTGAGTACAAAGGAAAATAGTATTGATACCCGAAGTCGATCGGGACGTAGATGAAATCATACTCCGACTTCACGGCAACATTTCGATATGGTTTTTATCTTCTCTACGGAGGTAAAAAAAGAAGTAAATATTATCACATGTACCAAAAATATCATTGCACAAATTTTTTCACGTGGTTGCCCGCCTGCCTTGCCCTGCTGATCAGATCAAACTTTCATTGTTTGGGGATGAGGTATTATCACATGTGACAAAATCACATCAAGCAATATTTTTCAGATGAAATCACTTAATTTCATTCCAAAAATGTATTATCACATGTACTAAAAAAATTCATAAATTTTTACACATGAAATCACAATACAGCACAGCTGGGGGGGTATTATCACTTGTACCCCGATCAAATAGGACATTATTTTTTAATTTATCAGTTTAATGTAGATAATATTCTTTAATACTGTATTGTACTATAGGCTAGATAAGCTTGTCCATGAACCAATAGAGGGAAATGCTTGGCACGCAGATCATATAATACCGTACCATAGCCTTCGACTCGTGTGTGTTTCGAAGGCTATGGTACAGTGTTATATGATCTACATACTAAACATTTCCCTCAGGTTGTTCATGGACAAGCTTATCTAGCTTGTGGTATAATACAATATTAAAGAATATCATCCACATTAAACCGATAAATTAACAAAGAATATCCTATTTAACATAAAATGAGGATGGAAATTAGTCTTGGCGGCGCATTGGTCCCTTCCCCTTGTCTCCTAACTATTCGCGGCGGTGGCTAGTCTCGAAGGAAACCCTGTTCTGCGAGACGGGCTGGAAGATTAAATGTTTTGCTGTAGCTCATAGAACAAGGGTAAGCCAGTTCAGAACAAATAGGATTAGTTAATAATTAATTACAACTAATTAGTTATGGCTTATTATTTACAACTATTTTAATTAAGACAATTAACCAAGGCTTCTTAATTTAGCCTAGTTAATTACGTTTAAATAATTAATAGTACTTAATGTAGCCTATTAATTACGGTTAAAATTTTAGGACAAATAAATTACGACTAATTTATTACGACCAATTAACCACCACTACACAGTTAGGATCAACTAAAATAGTCATATTTAATTAACCATAATTAATTAGGACTAATTAATTGCGGTCGATTAATTACGACTATTTTAGTTAATACAAACTAACAACGACTTTCTAATTAAGCTAACTAATTAATTAATACTATTCAATGAAGTGTAATTAGTTATGATTAAATTATTAAGTTAATGACATGCGACTATTTTAGTTACGAATTTTAATAATAATAAATTTAATTAATCCTAATTAATTACGTCTGATTAATAAATTATGACTTCATTAAATACAACTAACTAATTTGCAAAGTAAAATATGACTAATTAATTATAACTATTTCAATTACAACTAACGAACTACGACTAACTAATTACGACTAAATACTTTAACAATAACTACACATTTCAAAAAAATAGTGCATACGAGAGAAATTACCTCCTTTAGAAGATCTTTAATTGATATCAAACTAACTGTACTTAAACGACAGCTAATCACTTTTCTAAACACCCTCAAATCGGTAGCGAAATCGGAACTAGTTTTGGCCGCGCAACCTCTTGCTCGCTCGCTCCTCTTTCTCTACGCAGAGTGGAATGATTCTGGTGTGGAGGAATGAGAGCGCGTCGTTGCGTTTTATAGCCACACGAAGGCCGACCGCGAAGCGACGGGACGGAATTGCCGAGGTTTACGCGCATGCGGGGTAGCGAGAATCCAGGGAGCCAAAAATAAGATTTTAATTAGAAAAACAAAGTGAGGGGGCTACCACACCTCTGAGGCTGGCCGAGGGAAATACCGCACCCCTAGGTGTCGGATAAGAGAAATACAGCATCCTAGGGTTTGGCCGAGGCAATTCTGACCCTTGGGGTTAGGACGAGGGGAATCTGGCCCCAGGGGCGTAGACGAGGCCACATATCATGTCCGTATGAGTTCGTGGTGCTATTTTTATTTTTAATACGCGATGCTATATTTGTTATTTCGCACACGAGCGTTCTATTTTAGGGGGAAAAACTCCCCCGAGCCGGCGCGGCTGGCTGCAACAAATCGCATCCCGTGCCACAAATACACGGAAGGGCAGTCTCGTCCTCGCGAAAAAAAACAACGCGGCACGAAGCCGCAAGCCCCGTAACGGCGGCAGCTGGTGGCCGAAAGCGTGCCGTCCTCACGGGCGAGGGAGAAAAATATTAGCACACGCTGCTTTTCGGTGGTTGATGACAAATTTGCATCTTTAGCCCTTTAACCGTTTCTTTCTTTGTTCTTTGGCTGGCGACCTTTGGTTGTCCTAGCCCCTAGGACAGTACGAAGCTAAACTATCTTTAATCTATGGTGTAGATAAACGTAGAAGTGTCGAACCAGTTGGAACGGGATGATTTTGCAGGAATTCAATGAGGATTATATTGTTTCTTTCATTTTTTTTTGTTTTTCGTCTATAAAATATGATCAATTTCATGCCACAATTGGTGTCAAATGTTTTAAAAAAATCATCGGCATGAAAAATGCCTAACAGTTATACAGATATTCCTAAATTCTTGGCGAGGGAAATCCTAGGCGGGCAATGCAACGAGGCAAATTCAAAATGAAAAGGAAAAAAAAGGAAATGAGATGTCAAAGTATATGAAAAGCGAAGAAAAGCATAATTGCTCTTATTTTGCTTCGTGAAAATTTGTTGAATCTATAGTCAATTTGGTCGGGGTAGGGTTTGGTACGAACGGGGCCTAAAAGGTGTGATCTGAGTCGTTCAGCCACACGGTCATCAATTGGATGACCAAAAAATGACAAGACATGTGTCAATGCAATGTCGATGATCAGAAAATGATGAGACACATGTCAGTGCGACAATGCATGTGAATAATACACCGATTGTTGCGAAGCCAGAGATATTTACAGGTTTAATATCTTACTTATATCAAGTGCATAATCAAATATAGCTAAATTAGATTCGAAAGTAGTATTTTCTATGGGAAAAAGTTCGATATTACCGATGAATAGTTGAAATATTTGCACAAAAAGATTGTAATCTATACAACATGCTACCGTTGGATTGGAATATGCATTTAATAATGTGGTGCCTTTTCTAGAGGAAATAATCCGATGCTACAACAACTGGCTTAGAAATAGTGTCTGATAACATTTCGATTCTCATCGATTAAGAAAAATTTTCGCGTTCCAAGCGGACCTTAATTACGGAGTACGGAAATGAAAAAAAACTTAACTGAACTACAGGCCCTTGAAGCAAAAAGTGCAACTATTTAACTGCAGCCGTCCGCCCGTCCGGAAACAGCGCATTTCAGGACCAGAGCAGAATTCATCGATTCATTCAAACAGAAGAAAACTAAACAGCTCGTAATTACCATTTCTGCCCTTCCCCTCCCTCCCCAACTCGCCGTCGCCGCGCACGAAGCCGTCGCGCCGTCATCGCCGACGGCAAAGCTCATGGTCGAAGCAATCGCGAGGCAAACTGCGGGAATCGCATAGAAGAGAAGGGAAAGGGGCGGAGGAAGGCGAGAAGTTACAGCAACCAGCAGCAAGGGGTAGGCGACGAAGCGGGGAGGAGACCGAGCGGAGCCAGTCTAATTCGTCGCGGCGACTGCGGATGATCCCGCCGTCGGTGGGATCCTCTGCTGGAGCTGACGGATTCGTGGTCCCCTCCGATCCGAGCCTGATCTGCCCATGGTACTGTTCCGGATCGTATACTTGTTTAGCCTTTTGCTTTCCTAATTACTAGCTTGGGCGCTGTTCGCTTCGCTTCGATTGGCTACGGATCGGATCATGTTTTGCTGGGATTCGAGGTTTTGGATTGGTTCGGATGGATTGGGTGAGACGCGAGGAGTGCTCGAGGATTGGTTCCGAATCGATAAACTTACTAGCCTTTTATGATTATGTTACATGACGTGCCATTGCTCACAGTAGACTAGGTACAAGTATGGAGCTCCCTTTGCTGCTATTTTTGGTCTTTGCTAGCTTGCTTAGCGTGCCACTTTAAGAGGAGCTTGTTCCCATGCAAATTCGGGATAGGTAGCACGGTTGGATAGTGAATTGCTTGTGCCCCAATCAGTTTGGGGTTTTGCTATTCTTAGTTCACTTCATAGCTGAATGGTTCATCACCTGCGAATGGCACAAGATGACAACAATGATTAGCCTAGCAGCCCTAGCTCTCATTTGCAGCAAAGTTTCTTCATCAGTAATGTGATGGACTCAAAATATGATATATTAGGAAGTGTGCACACAGTTTCCCTTTGTTTGATAGCTTAATGCGAAAGAAGTTCTTATATTTTACTTGGATGGCTCTATTTGAGGTTTGCTAGTGATGTTTGATCTGGAAATGGAACCAAACTTTTTCATGGGCCATTAATGTGCATTTTTTAAGTTCTGTGTTTTTAAGGCTTTATTTTTTCCATCAAATGTGTGACCGATATTTTGAACTCTGATATACGTTAGCAAAGCTAACTAAAATAGTTCAACGGACCTGCCATTGTGACGTGTTTCAACCAACTAGTACGGAAATGCGTGGGTGGCAGGCCTTACAACTCTGCTTATTGCAGTATCTGTTTGATGATTTTCATAAATTAGCTAGGGAGTGAGATAAAATACATATATGATGAACAAATTGGAAATGCAAATATCTTAGAAACATATAATTAGGACTAAGTGGCTCCTCTAAGGTAATTTATTGATAATGAAGTAATGTGTTGAGTTGCATTTCGTGCTGTCATCATGTCATGCATGTCAGGAAAAGTTGATGGATAAGTAGGGTTTGGAACTTTGAATCAATCATCACAAAAGAAACACATGAACTTCTTTATTGTTATTACAACTAGCTGAATTGCCCTTGCAGTTTTTGCTGCTACATTCGAAAATATAATTTGTATTTGCTATACAACTCTAATGCCAACTATTCGAAATATATTTGTATTTGTTTTACAACTGTAATAGCTGTAATATCAATATCTGATTAGTCTACACCATTGTAATCTGACCCACCAAAATAAGCGCAGTAGATCCTTCTCTTTTTCTCTCGATTAATGAGTGAATTTCTAGTATTTTTTTATTCGTCACGGGTTATTGTGGGAATTTCTAGCTCTCAAAGCAATGGACGAGCCTTTAATCCCATCAGTTGTTCACATTTATGTAGATAAACGAAAACATCCCAGCGCCCTCAATCTGTTTGGGGTTAAATATTTTTTATTACAATAAACAAAGTTTTTATTGTTTTGATGAAATTTCATTGGGGTTTGGTACTTAGGTCTACTGCATGTTTTGTTGGGTGTCTGTTCTGGTTGTTTTCATATGTGACGGGGGTTGTAGTCTGTTATTTCTTTGCTTAGCTTGTTGTAATTCCAGTCTACTGTAAGCTCGATTCTCCAGCCTTCTCCTCCCTCTCTATCCTCTCTGAATTTTGCTTTCAAATAAAGCTTGGTTTACCTTTTGGCTAAAATCCCAGTCTCCTGAGAAGTTTGGTGAGGAGTACAACATATTAATCAGGCCTGAGTGCCTGATGCTTGGTACATTTAGCAGCAATTCAGCATACAATTTTTTTTAATCTTGTCAACCATACACTCAATTTTGGGTTTCATTTCATGAAAAGGTGGCTTGATTTTTTACATTGGCCTGCCGAGCCTAACACAACCCTCCTCCTTTTTCTTGGCTTGGGACAGGCTACATAGGAAACTACACAGCGGGTTTATTTTATTTGCAAAGCTCTCGTCTCTTTGATTTTGAGGAGGTTTCATTCCTAGTCTACCCTAACTTGTTTGGGACCAAAGGTTTTGTTGTTGTTGTTGTCAACCATACACTCCCTCAGTGACAAGATGTATCACAATTCACTGGCATGAGAGTGAGGGAGGGAGAGTAGATCATCCATTAAACCTGAAGTTACTCTTAGTTCTGTTATGGCTTGGCATCTCCTTGATTACTGTACCATTTCTTTTTGCAGGGAACACCAGTTAACATCATCGTTGGTTCTCATGTTTGGGTGGAGGACCAAACTCTAGCTTGGATAGATGGAGAGGTTGTTAGCATAAAAAACAATGAAGTTCATGTGCAGACATCGAATGGGAAGAAGGTACACTTTGCAGTTTCTTCTTCTCATGCATTCTGCAGGTCTTTATCTTGTTATGAATATGAGTTCAAACTATGTGGGCATTGTTTTCTTAGTATTTCTTTATTAATCTCCTTAAATGGTATTACGCTGCTCGGTATACATCTGAAAGAGGAACTTTACGGTGCTGTTCCGCTATTTTGCACATGACTTGGCTAGGGCTTTAGATTTTATTTTATTTTTACAGAAAATGTATTGTGAATTTCATCACAAATAATGCTTTTGCACAGGTTACTACAGACAAATCAAAAGTTTTCCCCCAGGATATGGAAGCTCCACCAGGAGGAGTGGATGATATGACAAGATTATCATACTTACATGAACCTGGTGTTCTACAGAATCTTGCTACCCGTTATGAATTGAATGAAATATATGTGAGCCCCTTGTCATTTCTGTCTAAAATCTTATGTGGAATAAATTGCATATCTTGCACATAATAACCATTCTGTTGCTTTCTCAGACTTACACTGGTAGCATTTTGATTGCGGTAAACCCATTTCAAAGATTGCCACATCTTTATGATACCCACATGATGGAACAATACAAGGGTGCAGATTTTGGGGAGCTGAGTCCTCACGTCTTTGCAATTGCAGATGTTGCTTACAGGTGAATCTTGTTGTATAATATTGATATAGATGGCCAGTCATGGGCAAATATACATACCTACATTACCCTGATGCAATATATTAATGTGGGGAACCAGGGCAATGATAAATGAAGGGAAAAGCAACTCTATATTGGTCAGTGGTGAAAGCGGTGCTGGCAAGACTGAAACAACGAAGATGCTCATGAGATATCTAGCACACTTAGGTGGGCGATCTGGAGTAGAAGGAAGAACTGTAGAACAACAAGTTTTAGAGGCAAGGCCATTCAAACTATTTTTCTTATCTGCTTACTAATTGAATCTTTCAAATGGAAAACATATGCGTTGGTTGATTGTCTTATACCCTATGTAATTTCAGTCGAACCCAGTTCTTGAAGCTTTTGGTAATGCAAAAACTGTGCGGAACAATAACTCGAGGTAACTGTTTGCTTGGTTTCTTTCTGTTTTCTTTTACTGCCATGAAGAATTCTTCTTTGCTTTATTTGGATATCACTAACTGGTTGTTTGACATCCTCATTTGTTTGAAATGTCTGGTAAAGTCGCTTTGGTAAGTTTGTTGAGATCCAATTCGACAAGACTGGACGAATCTCGGGAGCTGCTATCAGAACTTACCTGCTGGAACGATCCCGCGTATGCCAAATAAATACCCCGGAAAGAAATTATCATTGCTTTTATTTCCTTTGTGCGGCACCACCTGAGGTTGGTTTTCATATTGGCTTATTGTTACTGACTATTGGTCTTTTGGATATGGAACTTGATGTACTCTAAAAGTTACACTCCTTATAAATTATAATGGATTTCCGTAACCTGCAGGATATTCAGAGGTATAAGTTGGCTGATGCTAGATCTTTTCATTACCTCAACCAGTCAAGTTGTATTGAGGTAGAAGGAATTAATGACGCTGAAGAGTATTTAGCAACAAGAAGGGCCATGGACATAGTTGGAATCAATGAGGAAGAACAGGTATGTGTCATGTTATGCTGAAGCTATTAAAAATACTAGTTTCAGGAATAATGACATACGCCATTATTGACTTATTTTACAGGAAGCGATATTCAGGGTTGTAGCAGCTGTACTTCATCTTGGAAATGTAAATTTTGCCAAGGGAACAGAAATTGATTCATCTGTGATTAAGGATGACAAGTCAAGGTTCCACCTTACCACTGCAGCAGAACTATTGAAGTGAGTACATTTTCTCCTTTTGTACGATGTTTTGTTTTCTATATGTCCAGTGGTGATCACAAATCACAATGCTAACCACTAAAGTTTCTTGCAGTTGTGATTGCAATAATTTGGAAAAGGCACTTATAACACGAGTAATAGTTACTCCTGAAGAAATTATTACTAGAACACTGGATCCTGCTTCTGCAGTTGTTAGCAGAGATGCATTAGCTAAAACAATATACTCACGTTTGTTTGATTGGTAATGATCCTTATCCTTTCTCCTCTTGCAGAAAACTCTATTACATTTCATCTTTCAAATCTTGACATTTTCCATTGTTACTGTGATCTTGTGCACAGGATTGTGGAAAAAATTAATGTCTCCATTGGACAGGATCCAAACTCTAAGCAATTGATTGGTGTTCTTGATATCTACGGTTTTGAGAGTTTCAAAATTAACAGGTTAGTGTTTGCAACTTTTCTGAACATGATGAAAAATCCTCTCATAGTATGTGCTAAACAGAACTGTTGCATTCCTCTGAACAGTTTTGAACAGTTATGCATCAATTATACAAATGAAAAGCTGCAGCAACATTTTAACCAGGTACTCTTGGATTTGGTCTCGATGATAGAGCGTTCCTTTAGAGATTGCTGACCTTTGTTAACATGTTATGTTTGCCCTGCAGCATGTGTTCAAAATGGAGCAAGAGGAATATACCAGAGAGGAGATAAACTGGAGTTACATAGAGTTTGTTGATAATCAAGATGTGCTAGACTTGATTGAGAAGGTACACATTTCTTCATATCTTACATACTGTGACATGACACATGCAAGACAGTTATAATGTAACTTCTGAACGAAAAATAGAGACTAAAAGCTAAACTATCTAGGTTATTTGTGTTTTTTTCCCTCATAAAGTTGGTGGTCAGAATGTCAGCTAAAAAAGAATTGGGATGTAATTTTTCAGAAGCACTTTTTATTCTATATGTGGTGGTTGGAGGAATGAGGGTTTGTTCTCCCTGGGGTTATCTTGGCTCTGTTCCTGCTATCATCAGTGTAAATAATGACAAATCAGTAAGAGAATGACCCATTATTGTGCTTATGGTGAAATGTGTCAAGAGTGAACCCTTACTCTATTGCAATGGGCCAAAAGGCCAATGTATACATGTTACATGTGTAGGGAAATATGCAAAGAACACCCTATACAAGAGACTGATACTATACAACTAATACATATCTAACCCCTTCTCAAACTTATGGTGGATCAACAACACTGAGTTTGGAGAGGTAGAAATTGTGTTGAACTGTAGTCTGTAGGAGTGAAAACGGGGCGGATAATTCCCGCCTGATCCGATGCTGTATATGGGAAAAACCTCCCAATCCGCATCTGATATTATCCGTATTCTTATCCGGAAAATCTCAGGTAACATGGGTTAGGATATGAGAAAAACAATATCCGACCCGTATCCGTATTTTATAGGATACTAAAAGATATCTGATAAATCAACAAAATGGATATACGATAAACATCAATATTTTTGAATATCCTTTATGGTTTTCTAGTCATTGATTAATATATAATTTGAATTTACATTTGATTATGTTTATGTTGTTAAGTAGGATAAATAATTCTCTAATAGGTAATATAATTTACACTTTCGTTTGTGAAGTTATATCTTTCTTTATGCGCATACTATCCGTCAAGTTATCTGCGATCGATTTGAATCCGATCCGCGTCCGCTCAGATCCCAAAAACCCGATTTGTATCCGCACTGGTAAAAATATGGGTTAGATACGGGAAAAGCAATATCCGACCTGTTTTCACCGCTACTAGTCTGTGACTTGGTGAAGAAATCTGTTATCTTAAGCTCCGAAGGCACATACTGAAGAGCGACCACTTGCGCTTGAATCTACGATCTTGTGTACAAAGCATCAGCGTCAATATGCTTAGTGAGCTCATGCTTCACTGGATCTGTCTGACAAGAGAGGAGTCGGTATAGAGACAAATACCGAAGTTTGACAATGGGTTTGCTGAAGAAAGCAATTGGTCCGTCGCCTTGGTGTAGCACGGCGCTGAAGTCGGAGCTCGAGGCGTCACATTCCATGAGGAATACCTTGGAGAAGTTCGACAGATGTAATACTGGAGCCGTTTACAAGGCCACCTTAAGTGCCTGAAAAGCCGTTTCCGCTTTCGGTGACCAACTGAAAGCCTCCTTGAGTAGCTTTGCGAGGGGTGCCACAATCGTGCCGAAGTCACGGATACACTTGCGGTAGTACCCCGCAAGGCCCAACAATCCGTAGAGTGCCTTGGTCGTACGCAGCGCCGGCCACTCAGTGATTGCTTGTACCTTATTACGTGTCCTAAGTAGGTCATGGAAGAAGCACTAAAGATGCATTTGGACTTCTTAAAGAAGAGATGATGCTGTCGAAGAAAAAAGAACACACGAACGTGGCGAAGATGATCCGACCATGACGAACTGTAAATCAAGATGTCATCGAAGAACACGAGGACGAATCGTTGTAGGAATGGTCAGAGAATCTCGTTCATCAAGGCCTGGAACATGGCCGGTGCGTTCGTCAATCCTAATGGCACGACGAGGAACTCGAAAAGTCCTTCGTGGGTGCGGAATGCCGTCTTGGTGATGTCATCCGGGTGCATGCGCACTGATGGTACCGAGTAGAGGTCGAGTTTGGTGAAGAAGCGGCACCATTCAACTCATCCAACACTCGTCGACCATGGGATTTGGGAATTTATCCTTGACGGTGAGCGTATTGAGTGCGTGGTAGTCCACATAATCGCTAGCTACCATCATGCTTCTTGACGAAGTACTAGTGAAGAGTAGGAGGATGTATCGCGCCTTATGATGCCTTGGTCCAACATGGTGGCACACCGCACTCCACCGTAGCGGGTAGCGAGCAGACGGCCAACCGAGACCGGTGCCGCCAGCCGCAGCTTGAATGCGGTGGTCCTGAGAGCGTTCCGGCGGTAGACCGCATGGCTCAATGAATAGGTCGGTGAAATATCGTCTAGTAGATCGCCGAGGAGGTCCTGGCCTGCGCAAGCCAGCGTGCGCGGTGAGGGGCTGGGACATCGTGCCACGTGACGCAGTTATCGTCGTGCCAGAAAGACATGGTAAGCAAATTGAAATCCTAGAGAATGGATGGTCATGCCGTTGGGCGGTCGTGGACCGTTAGGGAGCGGATGGATCCGCCGATTCGAGGACGCCACGATGGTTGGCCCGGTATGGACGGTGTGGAGGTGACGCTGGCTGTGAGCTGCGCGCGCTTTTCGTAAGCACAGGCAAGGCTCATGGCGACTTGGAGGTTCGTTGGTTGTTGGAGCTCGACGTCTGTGCGAAGGTTGTTGAGGCTGGATGTGAAGAGCTGGACCTGTTGACGAGTGTTAAGAGCATCGGCACGACAGAGAAGAGCCAGGAACTTGTCTTGAAATTATTTGACTGATCCCTCATGTCGTAGTCGGGCTAATTCGCCCAGGGGGTTGCTCCGGATGGGAGGCCCGAAGCGGAGGTGACAAAACTCCATGAATTGCGGCCAGGATGGCGTTCCTTCATCATGCTCCAATTGATGGTACCACTGTTGAGCGGTACTGGTGAGATGGTATGAGAAGAGCCAGACTTTGTTAGCCTCATCAGTACGTTGGCCACGGAAGAACTGTTCGCATCCGTTCAACCATGCTAATGGGTCGTCTTCGCCATCGTAGGTTGGGAACTCTAGTTTATGGTTGCCGGGAACGCTGGATGCGGAGGTGTTTGATTGGGTGGTGGCGGTTGGCAGTGGTGGTGGTGTGGCATATGTGGGAGGCGCGGTTAGGGTTGCGGGTGGTATGAAGTGGGGGTGGAAGGTATGGTGGGAGGTGGCGGCTTCGGGTGTAGAGATGGTGGGCGGGGTCATGTAGGGCGGTATGGTGGTGGTGGGAAGGGTTGATGGCGGCGGTGATGAAGGTGATGTGGTGGTGGGTGGGTAGGGGAGGAGCCTGGCCAATGGTGCAAGGCCATCGCTAGATTTCTTCTCGATGGCCGTGAGGCGCGCATTGGTGACGGCGCCCAACTGAACCAAATCCACAACCCGTGCTTGTCTTTTTAAACTAAGAGATCGAAAGGATCTCTTAGTAAACTAAATGCGATCTTAAGGATCGACTTTCCAAAGAACTGAAATTATTTAAAGGAAGTCTCAGGGACGTATCTCATGCGGACGCGTCAGGTTGACCCACCGCCTGAGGTCGCTGCCGCTGGCTGTAGTACTGGCCCCACATAACATGCTGGTAATATCACCTGCATTTGTGATGCTCATAACATTCTAACAGAGTCAAGTCAAATGGCATATGATATGGTTGAAATCAAAGAATCGATTAACTACCTATGTTGGGCTTTACATACTAAAAACTTACTTTTGATGCTTCTTGTTCTAGGATGAGCTAAGGCTTCGCCAAACAAGCTTTTAGTATTTGATAATGGAAACTGGAAAGAACATATTGGTTGTTGCAAGTATTTTGTTTGAGTTATATACAATAGCATTAACTTGTGTTCCGCTATTTTCAGAAAGGTGGATTGATTGCACTTTTGGATGAAGCATGGTATGTTTTGGAACTTCCAATTACCATCCCAGCCCGCTTGCAAGCATTTGCTTCAATTGCTATGACATCTGAGTTGATTGTAGATTATTTCAATTCTGTGATATCTGACTGCTTGTGAATTAACAATGTTTTCCAAAATTTTGTTCACAGTATGTTTCCCAGATCAACACACGAGACATTTGCGCAGAAACTGTATACAACATTCAAGAATAACAAGCGGTTCGCTAAACCAAAGCTTTCACGCACAGATTTTACAATTGTCCATTACGCTGGCGATGTAAGCCCTTTTCATTAAATGATGACTATTTTCTTATACAAAATGTAACTATTGTTCTAATTAGACATCTTATGACCATCCACAGGTGACATACCAGGCTGATTATTTCTTAGACAAGAACAAAGATTATGTAGTGGCTGAACATCAGGATTTGCTGAATGCTTCTTCATGTCCTTTCGTAGCTGGTTTATTCCCTTCACTTCCTGAAGAGACAGCAAAGTCTTCAAAGTTTTCATCTATTGGGTCACGTTTTAAGGTGAAATTCTACTTGATTTTATTTTCATTTCTTCTATGACATGGTTGGAGAATAGCAGCGTACAAGATACTTATTTGCACAAACTACCTTATTTTGTAGCCTTAAAATGAATTATATGTTTCTTTAGAAGTTATCTAATGCATAATTTTGGAAGCACCAGTCCAATCATGAAGAAAAGACACTCTCCACAGCATTCTTTTAGCCTTAGAAGAGCATGTGGTTGCCATTGTCACTTTATCATTGTTAAAAGATGCTATCCATGTTGTGCTGTCACTTTAGCACATGCCTGAAACTTTGTATTAGGCTTTGACATGTCCCCATCCAACACCTTGCAAATACATATGCAGTAGTGTTGGACAGATTAGGCAGCTTTGTCATGCAACAGGGACTCTTGGCATGGCACCACACAGCAGATTATACATGCAATTTGATATGTTTCATATTATACATGTAATTTGATATGTTACTGTGAGATAGACCTGAGTAAATCCTGTGCCTGACTGGGTTCAGGCCCGGTTTGATTTTGGCTGCTTGATCCGGGGCCAGGCTAGCCTGTCAAGCTAGTTGGGTTGGGCTAACCCTCATATCTTTACCATAAAAATGAATAAAAATCGTACTGGGCTCGGCCAATAGAGCTGTTAGGCCCAGCATTTCTGCCCAAGCCCGGTCTATACTCAGCGTGGGCTGGACCAAGTCTGAAGGGTTCGGTCCCTTTTCTCAGGTCTACTGCGAGCACACACAGCATTTTGAGCTTCATGCGCAATGGTACATGGCATGAACTTGGTTTATATGAAAATATTGTTTGAAAACATTGCATCTGGTATGCGATCAAAAGATTATAAATTTATAAATCATGTACTACACCAATGCACCATGTTACAAGTTAATGCGTGTGTTCACACGTTCGTTTTTTAAATACGTATATCTGTTCCACTACATTGGTGTTTTTCTGGAAGTCTTAGGGCGTGTTTGGTTACCTGCATGCCCCTATCTGGCCCGAGTTATCCAGACTGAACCTAGCTAGGCTGAGTGGATGCAATGGTAGGTTGTTTGATTGATTGTTTCTGTTGGGTCAGGTTGTGCTGATATATTGTTTAGTTGGCTGCATCAGGAAAGTGGATGCATACCTGAATGCAATGTTAAGTTGTTTGGTTGCCTACATGTGACAGGGTGTGCTGACTTCTTCTAGTGGGTGATGAGAATACCCCCTTGGTAGGATGTTTGAGTTGGATGGAAAAATGGCTAAGTCATTAGGATATGACCTCACTCCTGAGCTATTGAGCAATTACGTAGTTAATTATTTTTAGGGCTTTTAATAAAGATAGCAACTAATGAAGTATTCTGTCATATGTACTATACAAGTGTTTACGTGTCCGGAAGCAACTTACATAAGGGACTAAAAAATCTGTTGGACTAAAAAGACGACTAGAGAGGGGGTGAATAGGAGCTCAATCAATTTTTTGCTTCAAGAACGGATTCAAACGTGATATTGACTCCTATAGCTAGAGGAACTATGAAGATCAATATATATAAGCATAGCGGAAGACTTGTACTGAATCTCTTTCAAACCCCCAAAAGAAACGATCAAAAACACAAAAATCACCTAATAAACAGCACCAACGGTCGATCGGTGAACAATGCAGCGACAGACCGGTGAACAATAAATGCACGGTCAAACCGATGAACAGATCTTCGCTAGTCCGGTGAACAGTAAAATCAGACGAATAAAATAGTAAATAGCCTGAAAAACGAAATCGAAAATCGACGTAACTTTTGATCTGTAAGGCCAAAACCCACGAAATTTGAGACACACCTTCTCTAAGATATTAGGAACCTATTCCAATCAAAGATTACAGAGATCCCTGCTAAAGTTCCTATCCTTTTTAGTTTGAACGAAGTGTGTTCCAAAACCGAGCAAAAATCGAAATATGATCTAGAGACTTGCTCGTGGGTGATTGATGATCAAGATGACCCTAGATGGGTTCCCACATGTTACAGCGAGTTAGATCACAGCAAGAAACCAACCAAAAACTCGCTGATCAAAGAAAGACTCAAAATCATCAAATAGAGAGAAAGAAAGCAAATAGACTCATCTTTGAGAGAATTTTCTTTGGATTGATTTGATGTGGTATTGGTTTACAGCCACTCCATCAATGGAGGACAAAGCTCAAGACATGAGCACGAAATCAAATCAAAACTCTCTAGAACCCTAACCTCCAACTATCTTCTCCTAAGCACAAAAACAAAAACTAGGGTTTTCAAAATATGAAAGGGTTGAAGGGGTGCAGCCACCTCCCTCATCTATTTATAGTGGAGGCTTAGAGCTTCTAGAAGAGTAACTCTAATGGGCTTCCGTTAAGACCCAACACAAACGGGTCACACACGCACGCATTTTAAAGCGCCGTCTTCATCTCCTCTTGACCTAATCCGCTTCTCCACGCACCGTCTTGCGCCGCGGGTTAGCAAAAGGTCACCAAGACGGTATTTGGTAAAATTACCAAAATACCCCTTCTCGATCTTTTTGCAAAGACCGAGTCCCATCTTCGTGAAGCACTTCCATGCTTCGCCACGTGTAGGTTGATCCAACGGCTCTTATCATGTCAGCAAGTCTCTCCCATCCGGCTCCCACCGAAACCACCATGGCACTTGCACCGACCACCGTGCCGCTTGATCCAACCCGTCGCATCGAACTGCCCGTTCGGTCACCTTTGTCCATCTTGCACCTACACCCGGCATTGTCGATCGTTCTGAACCTCAGCTCTCTAAGCCTACTCCCGATCATCCTCGCCGTTGACCGTCGTTGACCACCAAGCAACCTGCACAACAATAGACAAGCAAATCGAAACCGGGAACAAGTACTTTACAACTTGACCCACGTTAGTCAAAACATGCATCATGCAACACATATGCACTGAAACCCATGAACTTGACCTAATAGCATTCCAAACTATGACGAAAATGCGTGTTCGACAAACCGTTAACGACATTGCCAATTGTAACATCATCCAAAGATCATGAGCATATCCCAATGATATTCAAAAAATCAATTGAAAACCTTTGGGATAATTTCCTTGCGTCCTACAAAATTTGTGTGCTTGCTATATGATGCTTCGTCACGAAATGTCCACGCGGCTTCGTAGGAGATCAAGAAGGGGAGGCTCAAATGGGAGGGGAGTAGGTGAGCGGATACCATGCGTTGTATCGCTTGGGCCACGCATGTGCACTTGCGCCTGCATGTGCCAAGCCTAGCCAGGTGTGAAGCTTGATTTGGCCGCTCCTCGGGCCAGGCTGTTGGGAGATTTTTGCATGCGGCTGGCCTAGCCCGGATGGTGGTGCAGGCAACCAAACAACCTGAAGTTGCATCCGCATATGCGGGCCAAGCCAACCAAACACACCCTTAGTGTGTACTGTGTCCGTTCTTGTTTTTCCTTTGTTGCTCACATATCCTTCAGACATTCACTATGCACATTCCTTTGGTTTCCATAATGGCAATGTATGACAATGTCGCTACATAGTTCTTCCTCCCTTCCCTAGTTAGTGACATAATAATTAGGTTGCATTTATGTAGTAGTGTGGATGAAAAAGTTTAAAGTGTTTTTACGACTATAATAAGTGTTTAAGTCTGTTCTAATTGTCTTTATTACCTCTGGTTAGCATGTAACAAATACAAATAATTGTGGTTTCTCATGTTCCGGTACTTCGGATGAGAAAGTAAATATCTTGATTCTCCTTACAGTGCTGTTGGCCTTCTTTATGTTGACATTCTTGCTGTACAATTCTCAGCTGCAACTTCAATCTCTCATGGAGACCTTGAGCTGTACAGAACCCCATTATATTAGATGTGTGAAGCCAAATAATATCCTCAAGCCAGCAATTTTTGAGAACACAAATGTTATACAACAACTACGATGTGGGGTAAGATTCTTATACTCTATTATTATTCTTATTATTAGCATCTGCTGAACTAATTCTGACACATTGCAGGGTGTTCTTGAAGCTATCAGGATCAGCTGTGCTGGATATCCCACAAGAAAAACATTTTATGAATTTGTTAATCGCTTTGGTGTTCTTGCTCCTGAAGTTCTAGAAGGGAGGTAAGAAATCTACATAGAGAGCAAAATAAAGTTTTCTGCTTATTTGTTCGGCATTTGGTTTTGATGTTTCAAGCTATTCATTAGTTTCTTATTTTTATTTGCCTATTCTTGTGCCTAGCAATGATGATAAGATTGCGTGCCAAAAGATTTTGGAAAAAATGGGGCTGGAGAACTATCAGGTAAGATATGGAGCCATCACTGGGATCCGTCGTTCATTTCTTCTGATAGGTGATGTTATTTAATGCAATTTGGATTAGGGGAACCTAAGATGGACATTTGATTGCAACAAAGGGATTTCAGAGAACAGAAATAAAATTTCTCTTTGTATGATTGAATGTTCTTACAATTTTACATATATTTCCTAAATTGAACTCCTAGACTAACACGTGAGATGTTTCCACTGTATGATCCTTATTTACTGTCCTATCTGTGCCACCTCTTCTTTTGTACCTTTGACGTCAATGAAAAAAAGGCCCTCGAGAGTTGCTTCCGTCTTCCAGACGTGGGTTGCAGCACATGGGTGTTGGAGGAACCACCCTTCTCTCTTTTTTACTAGCTCTTTTTTTGTTCTTTTCAGTCAAATGCCCTTGCTGTAGATTTGAGCTTGCATTATTCTACTTGCAAAATCAGTGAATTTTATCACATAGCAAATGCTGGAAGTAGACTTGTATCTTGGCTTTCACATTTCAAGCCTTTAATGTTTGGTTCTTAGTTCTTACATAGTCTCTTGATTGACTTCCAGATTGGAAAAACAAAGGTGTTTCTGAGAGCTGGACAGATGGCTGATTTGGATGCACGAAGAGCAGAAGTGCTAGGAAGAGCAGCAAGAATTGTGCAGAGACAAATCCGTACATATATTGCACGGAAACAGTTTGTTTTGCTTAGAAGATCAGCAACACATCTACAATCTTTCGTTAGAGGTACCCCCCCCCCTTCTCTCTCTCTATGTGAAGTTTGCGTGTGGATCTGCTGCTCGATAGTCCAAGACTCCAAGTAGTCAGTGATGCTGATGTCATGTTCTGTAATGCAGTTCCTGTAGCATCCTACAGATTTCATGTGCCTTTCTTTTTTCCTGTTGTACTCCAGGGACCTTGGCTCGTAAATTGTATGAGTGCATGAGGCGGGAAGCAGCAGCAGTGAAAATACAAAAGAATGTGCGTCGTCACAAAGCACGTGAATCTTATTTACAACTGCAAACAGCTGCAATCACGCTGCAGACAGGCTTAAGGGCAATGTCTGCTCGCAAAGAATTCAGATTCAAAAAGGAAACTAAAGCAGCTGTCCATATCCAAGTACGTACTGTTTCAGTCAAATTGTTATTTAATTATGTTTCATCATTTTTACTAAACATTCCATGGTTTGAGGACCATCACGTTTCTGAAACTAAACTTTTCTCTGCCTTTTTGTAGTTTTCCTTTAGTCATTGTTATTAAAACAATCATTTTAATATTGTGACCTGATATTTTGAACGCAGGCTCGATGGCGCTGCCACAGAGACTATTCTCATTACAAGAATCTGCAGGGAGCAGCTCTTACTTACCAGTGTGCCTGGAGACAAAGGCTTGCAAGAAGAGAGCTCAGAAAGCTCAAAATGGTACATTCATATCCCTTACCCTTTCAATCTTCCAATGTTCTTTACCATGGCAAACGGCGCAAACGTCATTTCTGTGTTTATTCATTAATCATATGCAGGCTGCGAAGAAACAGGGGCCCTCAAAGAGGCCAAAGATAAACTTGAGAAGCGTGTTGAAGAGCTAACATGGCGCTTAGGACTGGAGAAGCGATTAAGGGTACCTGTGCTTTGTTCATTTGGCTCCTAATCCTGGCGACACTATTTGAACTTTGGGAATTTGAGGCTTATGTCTAATGTTCTCATTTGCAGACTGACCTCGAGGAAGCAAAAGCCCAGGAAATTGCTAAGCTGCAAGAAACATTGCATGATATGCAGCTGCAAGTTGAAGAAGCAAAGGCCATGGTTGTTAAGGAAAGAGAAGCAGCTAGAAAGGCAATTGAAGAAGCACCTCCAGTAATCAAAGAGACTCCTGTATTGGTCGAAGACACGGAAAAGATTAACTCGCTGCTAGCTGAAGTTGAACAACTGAAGGTATGGTGGCAGATGAATCATTTCTGCATGTCTCGTATAGTTATTTTATTTTATTTGGATACTTGGTCATAAGCATTGATCCAGAGTCGGTGCATATATAATATTACTCCTATTTTTACACTAATGTTTTCATAACATGGTTATATGTTGGGACAATTTTCATTGAAAAGAAGTCAACAGTAGTAATATCTACATTCATTTGGACCTAACACCCTGCTTTGTTGTGAAATTTTGGAAAGATTATCCCATCTTTTGCTTATCTATGAATAAATGTTGTTAAGTGTCTCTTTTTAGTTTGGAGAAAAACGAGAGTTTTGTCACGATGTGTAAAATGCTCTGAAAAAATATAATGATTGAAGTATTGAACTAAAGGACGATGTGGGCTTGGAATTATGTTTGTTATATATTCTAGTCAAACTTAGACCAGTTTTTGGTTTCGGCAGGCTTTGCTGCAAACTGAAAGGCATGCAACAGAGACCGCAAAGAAAGAACACGCTGAAGCTGAACGGAGAAATGAAGAACTTGTTAAGAAATTTGAAGGTGCTGAGAAAAAGATTGAGCAACTTCAGGACACTGTTCAGAGGTACAATCTAACTAAAACCACGAGTTATCTTTAATTCATTTCACTGTCACTGATGTCTTGCTTTGTTAAGGATGATAACTCTGTCAATACTTTTATTAGCACTGTTTGTTTCATTCTGAATAAATATTAAATAGCCTTGTGGTGAAAATTAACACAGGCTGGATGAGAAAGCAACCAACTTGGAGTCTGAGAACAAAGTGCTTCGTCAACAGGCTGTTGCAATTTCCCCTACTGCAAAATCGTTAGCTGCATATCCTAAGTCTCCTTTCCAAGTATGTCATGTCCCTGGCTACTTACATTCTGTACAAATATACTTCTTTTCATCATAATGACCTAATATTTCAAATCGATTGTACCTTGTTAGCTGAAAACTCCGGAGAACGGGAATGCTCCAAATGGGGGTGTGAAATCGTCACCAGTAAGTGGAAGGCGCTATGTCATAAATTTCACTTACAATTCAAAAGTAACTGATATGAGGTGATAAGTAACTTTTTCAATCTTGAAATCTTTCTGTAGGATGCAACCCCTATCGCACTGAATCCCAAAGAGCTTGAGACTGAGGAGAAGCCACAAAAATCACTTAACGAGAAGCAACAGGTGTGGTATTTGTTGATTACTCATTTGTTTGTTCCACCTTTCTCCTCTAAAACAAATTATGTACTTGCTCTGGTTTGATCTTGAATTTATATTATTTGTGATTTCTTTTTCATCATATATGAATTTTGTGCTCCAGGAAAACCAAGACCTGCTTATCAAGTGTGTATCACAAGATCTGGGATTCTCCAGTGGTAGGCCTATCGCAGCTTGCCTTATATACAGGTGTCTTCTACATTGGAGATCATTTGAAGTTGAAAGAACTGGTGTTTTTGACCGAATTATTCAAACAATAGGCACTGCTATAGAGGTAAGTTGTACTTATTGCTTGTGTGTTCCAGTTCACCCCCCTTTTTCTTGGAGAATTAAACTTTACATTTTGTTTAGTACAATTTAATTATGAATCGATATCTTAGGCCTTCATGATATACCTTGAATAACAGATACAAAGTAAAAACAGCAATACCAAAGATTAAAAATTTTAAATGCTGCAATAACATATAGATTAAAAATTCCTTTTTTCATTTAGGTTTCGTGATACTTCTATATACTTAAGTTCAAATTCTTCATTTCCAAAGGCCCAGAACAATAACGACAAGTTAGCATATTGGCTCTCCAATTCATCCACGTTACTCCTACTACTACAACGAACACTGAAAACAACTGGAGCAGCTGGACTCACTCCTCAGAGGCGAAGGTCATCTGCTGCATCATTTGGGAGGGTGTTTTCGGTAAAACATCTTTCTTCTTTTCAGTTTTTTACTCTTGGCATTCTAGTTTTATAGCCTGAAAATGGCTTAATTCATTGATTCTGAAAATACAAGGGAATTCGAGCTTCACCACAAAGTGCTGGGCGTCCTTTTCTTGGTAGCCGCTTGATTGGAGGACTAGGTGATCTTCGTCAAGTTGAAGCCAAGTATCCTGCTCTGCTTTTCAAGCAGCAGCTTACAGCTTTCCTTGAGAAGATATATGGAATGATAAGAGACAATTTGAAGAAAGAGATATCTCCACTGCTTGGTCTTTGCATCCAAGTATGAATAGTTGGCACTAGAATTCCTTTTATTTTATAAAAAAGAAGAGTAAAACTTCAGGTTTTGTATACTTATTTTTGCAGGCACCAAGAACATCTCGTGCAAGTCTAATTAAAGGATCTCGTTCTCAAGCAAATGCCTTGGCCCAACAAACTCTGATCGCCCATTGGCAGAGCATTGTGAAAATATTAACAAACTACCTGAATGTTTTGAAAGCCAATTATGTATGTGACCCAAAAAAGAGTTCTCACATACTATTTTTGAGTAAGAATATGCATTAACATGTCTTCTATTGATATGTACAGGTCCCTTCATTCTTAATTAGCAAGGTCTTCACACAAATCTTTTCATTTATAAATGTTCAGTTGTTTAATAGGTAAGATTTGACTCTTGCTCTACCTGTGGTACATTATACTCTCTTTCCATTCGGACTTAAGATATTGCTTACCTTGTAGTCTGCTTCTCCGACGTGAGTGCTGTTCATTTAGCAACGGAGAATTTGTCAAAACTGGATTGGCAGAGTTAGAGCAGTGGTGCATTTATGCGACAGAAGAGGTATTGATGATTTTTGATTTTTCCAGACAGTATTTAGTTTGTTTGCTAATGTTATATGGTACATACAGTACGCAGGTTCTTCCTGGGAAGAATTGAAGCATATTAGGCAGGCTGTTGGATTCCTTGTAGGTGTTCTATACTTATTGGATGTTTTATTTGTAACTTCTTTAGTGGAGATTGGATAATGTAACAGGTTGTATTATTAGGTAATTCATCAAAAGCCAAAGAAAACGTTGAAAGAAATCACCAACGATTTGTGCCCTGTAAGTGATATTTGAAGTCGATTAAGTTTTGCCAGTATGTCGGTTATGATTTGTCACATATTTTGCAAACTTTCAGGTCCTTAGCATACAACAGTTATATCGAATCAGTACAATGTATTGGGATGATAAATATGGCACCCACACTGTTTCATCAGAGGTAAGCTTGTTCTACTTAATTTGATCGTAGCTTGTTCAAGTTTCATATGTTACTGTCAAGAAGCGGTGCTATCCATATTTCTTTATGACTTTATCACTATTTTTTGGTTTCTGATGATGCACAAAATGAATGCAGGTCATCTCAAGTATGAGAATAATGATGACTGAAGACTCGAATAATGCAGTGAGCAGTTCTTTCTTGTTGGATGATGATTCAAGGTTATTTCCCTATCCCAACTTCCCGAGTTCAATAACTAGTTTACGGCACTTACGCTAAGTCTATTGTAATCTAACATTGTCTATGATACTTAAAATCACAGCATTCCATTTTCGGTGGACGACATCTCAAAGTCAATGACAGAAATTGAGGTAACGGACGTTGATATGCCACCTTTGATCCGGGAGAATTCCGGGTTTACCTTCCTACACCAAAGAAAGGACTAACAGGGGTGATCCTTTCAATTGCGAATCTCTTCTACATTCCTTTCTCTACTCAACCTGTGCATAAATCATGTACATACACACGCCTCTTGCGTTCTACCAAATCAAATCATCTAGTCGGGTAGATCTATTTGTTATTTATTGTTAGGTCTTCGGTTTGATTGATTGGTTCTTTCTCTTCAATTTTCTCCCCCTTTTTTGGGGGGCCAAATTTATATGGCCGGGGCCGGATGCCCCTGGTTAGGACGACCCCGAGCTGGTATTGGAAAAGCTCGTGGTCCTTTAAGCGTCTGGAAAGGTTTTCCACAGCTACGAGTCGGTCATTTGTGTCGATCATTTCAATCTTCACCGTATTGTAAATCGGAAAGAAGATCATAGTTGAAAAATAGTACAGTGACAACTGAGTTTTTGGTGTATTCTGTGCTTCAATGTCTATCCTCGGTTTTTACGTCACAGACATACACTTGCTGTTTCATCTTCGTCGGGGAAAGAACACGTAAAGCGTGATCTCAAGTATCTTTGAAAGCCTGATCTCAAGTATCAAGATTAACATAAAAGATCTTCCAAGATACTGGCTAGCTAGCAGACAACTCATAATAAATTACAACCGGTGTTCGATTACAAAGAAGCAATTCCCTATGATGGCGTACCGGGCTCTCTTGACGAAGCCTCTCTGCGCGAAGTGAGCATGTTTGAACGAGAGAGAGAGAGACAGAGGAGGTGCAGAATGCAGATGCAGGTCTCTGTCCTCCTCCGGATTAAGCCGTTCTGAGGTGTGACCGAGGCAAGCGATTGCCCCGGATGCAGTACAGTACGCAAAAATGGCTACTGTTAGATGGCAGGAATGCGAGGTATGCCGCCGTACGCTACCGAAGAGAGAAAAAATGATGCATCAAAATTGCGGCATCTTCAGGAGCTCGTCGTCCAGTTTCAGTAGTTTAGTAGACGGCTCCAAACGGATCGTTCCAATCCTCCAATACCTCCATCACAGCAACATCAGGATTCAGGTTTGGCTCGCCTCCAGCCCAATTTTGGATGTACCCTGTCCAGCAGTTATATCTGTTACAAAGCGCCTCCCCTTCCCGCCTTCTCTCTCTCTCTCTCTCCCCTATTCTTTTCCGCGATCTCTCTTTGCACTTTCCCCCATTTCTCAGCCCCAATAATGCCCAGTACCGTACTATACCTCCATTACCTGTCTGGCTCTGACCGTATCCCCCTTCTCCTCCCACTTTACCGAATGTATAATACCTACAAGAATTGAACTGTTTTCGACGAAATTCGTGCATTGTTTACACGTCTTTAGCGTTGTTTTAGACACACACACACATCAAACTTTGGTTTAGTTGGTCTAAACAATTTTTTTTTTAAAAAAAAAAAGGAAAGAAAAATGCTCTAGCTGAAGCATTCCAGCTGTTGGATGAGATGTGAGGGCTACCTCGTATTATTTGATCTATTTATTAGTAGCAGGCACTGGCCTACCAAACCACCTTTGCCAATTGCCGATTCCTCCTTGTAGTTCTTTTGGTTGTCAGAAAAGTGCCGGTTTTTGCTTCCCTGTATTTTAAACTACTCAGAATCTACTGCTCCTCTTGACCATCAGATTTCGCTGTCGGCACCAATGAAATTTCGCTAATGGAAATGGCGATCAGATATTTTTCCAACCCTTGTTTTGTTTCCATTTTTCCTTAGTAATCTTTTGAGGTGACATGTCACTGTTACATCGTAACGAGAAGAAAAGGAACCGGGGCAAGGGAAGGGAAAGTAGCTAGGAGGAGGCTGGCAGATGCCAACTGCAAGACGATGTGATTTCTGCTCATGAGATCGAGCATATTCATTGCAGCATCTCTATCGATCACACAGTGGTAAGCTAGCTAGCTTAATCATGTTATGCTTACCTACTCGATCGTTTAATTCTCCATCAATTCGATCCCCAAGATCTCACATGTATCTGCCTGCAAAGAAGAAGCCTAATCAAGATCAAGGTCCCCCCCTATGGATGGAGATTGGAGGAGGCAAGCTTCGATCACCCGGCCACCGCGCGCGCAGGACAGCCCGGCATGGCGCCTGATAGCTTGGCTGCAACTTCTTTTCAGTGAGTACATCGATCTTGCATCCTAGTAAAAGACGAGCTCGTTCATGATCCATCGATGCTTTGGTCGTCTCGATCGTCTCTGCAGAGGCGTTTGTTCAGAGGTACGGCAAGCTCGTGAGGTGGGACGCGGCAGGGCGCCCCGTGTTTCTGCTGTTCTTGGCGTTCTTGGTTCAGAAGAACCTGCGCCGCTCCTACCTGTCATGGAGGAAGTCGCGGATTCGGCTGCGTGCCGCCGCCGTTACCGTGCAGGCAGCCTTCAGGGCAATGGCGGCTCGCCGTGAGCTCTCGTTCCGGAGGCGGACTAGAGCAGCCGCATGCATCCAGGTAACATACAGTCAACTGTTACGGTACATTTCATTTCCTGTGTGGTGGTAGTAGTAGTATGTGGTTGCTGCAGATTCGCATTCTCTTACAGTGAACTTTTTGTCGTGTGGGAAAAGGCGCAATGGCGCGCGCACAGAACACTGTGGGATTTTCTGACGATGAAGAGAGCCACCCTGATCTGCCAGTGTGCATGGAGGCAAAGCATTGCAAAGAGGCTGCTCAGAAAACTCAGACTGGTCCGGTCCTCATCTTCTACTGCTCACAACGCCCAATTGTTGTTGTGTTGTAGTACTTGTAATGTCATTTGAGTGGTTAGTGTTCTTGCTTTGTTAAAAATGTGCAGGCCAATCTTGAAAAGGAAAGGCTTGATGAGATCTACAGGCTCCATGAGATGGTGGATGTGCTGCAGCAGGCGGTCGAGGATGCAGAGGTGAGGGTGATTGCCGAGAGGAGGCGGCGATGAAGGCGATAGCGGAAGCGTCTCCAGTGATCAAGGAGACTGTGATGTTGGTGGAGGACACTGAGAAGGTTAACTCGTTGAACGCTGAAGTTGGGCGCCTGAAGGTCTCTCATATCAATGTTCCATCCAGAGATTGTATACAATGTGCAATGGTTCATGTGAAATTGGGATTTGTGAACAGTTCAGATGAATAGAGAGACCAATTGGTTGTTGCTTTTCTTGTTGCAGGATTTGCTGGGAGCAGAAATGAAGGCAACGTTTGACGCAAAGAAAGCGCTATCTGAAGCTGAATTGAGAAATGAAAAACTGGCTAGGTTGCTTGGAGTTGAGGAGGTTAAGAACAAACAGCTGCAAGATTCCTGAAAAGGTTGCTTTGCAAATTTGCAACCAGATAGTATTTACTCCGTTGCGCAATGCATGCTTCCTGTAAGTTCATGATAGAAATTCTAGTATTTTTCACTGTTGTTAAATAGGATGGAGGAGAAAGCTTCCAATGTTGATGCAGAAAACAAAATGCTTCGACAGGCTGTCACCTCATTCCCTGCTATGAAGTCACCATCTAGTGAAATCCGTAAAGCTCCTAATCTTCAGGTACCTGGAATCACTAAGTTTTCTATATAGAATTATGATGATCAATGTACTAAATCATGTTTGCGACAGGCAACTCCAGAGAATGATAAAACAACAAATGGTGCCCCGATGTCCATGATAGTGGATAGGGAGGATGATATCCATGTATGTATAAGCCTACAATTCGTTTGATCAATATTTTTGTGGGATGCATTGCTAATTTGACTCGTGGAATTTCTAACTAGGGTAATAATGCTGAACTGCCTAGCTCAAATGATCCTGAAGCTGAGAAGCAGCAGCAGGTAGGAGTTAGGATGATAATTCTGAACTTTCGGTTAAGGTTCGAACGGTATCAGAAATCACAATTCATGTGATGCGCCTTATGATTTTTTGAATGTTTCTGAAAATCTAGGAGCTGCTAATCAAGTGTATATCTGAAGATCTGGGATTCTCGATCGGAAGGCCTATTGCTGCATACCTCATCTACCGATGTCTGGTCCACTGGAGATCATTTGAAGAGGACAGGACCACAGTTTTTGACCGCATTGTTCAGAAGATAAGTGCTGCCATTGAGGTATGTGACACCGATATGCATACTTTGGCACTTTATGGTTCATAACAAATGTATATATAATTTGATGTTCTTTGCTGCAAGGCACGAGACAACAATGACACATTAGCATATTGGCTATCCAATTCATGCACATTGCTGTTGCTTCTCCAAAGGACACTGAAAATCAATGGGGCAGCTGCTTTGGCTCGTCATAGGCGAAGAACATCGTCCCTGAAGATGCCACGGGTAATGTGCATAATTTCTCTCTCTGTGTGCTTAACAATTTAACTGATGTTATCACTGAACCTGGCATTCTGAACTCAATACTAAGTTGGAAAATTCCAGGAAAACGAAGCTCCTACCCATCCTGACCGTCCAGTTCCTGATGGACGGTTGACCGGGGGACTAGCTGACGTTTGCCAGGTTGAAGCTAAGTATCCAGCTCTTGCCTTCAAGCAACAGCTCACAGCATTGTTGGAGAAGGTTTATGGAATAATCAGGCACAACTTGAAGAAGGAACTATCCCCACTGCTTGGCCTGTGCATTCAGGTAGCATTGCACATCTTGTACTTTTTCACAAATATTCGCTGAAAGTTAAGACTTACGGATAAAATCTCCTCTAGGCACCAAGAACATTCGTTGTCAGCCCCAGAGGATCATGTTCTCAAGGAACAGACTTGGCGCAACAAGCTCCTATGGCACATTGGCAGAGCATTATCAAAATTCTTACGAATTCTCTCAATGTTTTGAAATCCAATTATGTGTGTGCCAAAACTATAGTACTAGACTACTAGCTACCGTTGTTTTAAAACATACTTCAGTTAACCCTCTTTGGATTGCAGGTGCCTCCGTTCCTAATCTGCAAGTTGTTCACTCAAGTATTTTCATTTATCAATGTGCAACTATTTAATAGGTACATGCATATGTACTGTTCAGTCATATACGTCCAAGCTAGAACCATGAACTCACATAACAGTATTGTTGGTTAAATTGTAGTCTCCTGCTACGGCGTGAATGCTGTTCTTTCAGTAATGGAGAATATGTTAAAGCGGGGTTGGATGAGCTAGAGCATTGGTGCTTTTGGCTAACCGAAGAGGTGATAACATTTTCCCATTGTTTCAACAAATCCTTCAGGAAGCAGTTTCTAACCTTCATCTAAAAACAGTATGCAGGTTCTTCCTGGGATGAATTGAAGCATATTAGGCAGGCGGTCACACTTTTGATACTTGAAGAGAAGCACCACAAGTCTCTCAAAGAGATCACTGACGACTTTTGCCCAGTAAGTCTGTGAGTCTGTATCCTTCTACCCGCTTTCTTAATTATCTTATGTCAATGACAAAATTGGATGCGTTCTATTATGCCAATAGGCGCTTAGCATGCAGCAACTGTACCGAATCAGTACAATGTATTGCGACGACAAGTATGGAACCCTGGGCATTCCATCAGAAGTACGTGACTCCAACACAATGTTGACAAGAACTTGCAGGTTCCAGTTGTTCACTTCTTGGATTAAATGATCCAAACTGCAGGTCATTTCGAGCATGCGAACCAAGATGATCGAGGGCTCAAGCAGTCCATCAGTGCAAGATGACATAAATTCTTTCCTGTTAGACGATGACTTCAGGTACCATTTCCTCTTCCCTTGACTCCCATCTCGGTCACTTGATGAGAAATCCATTTATCTTTCCTAACCCGGAGCGCATCTCTTGGTGCAGCATACCGTTCTCCGTCGACGACATCACGAAGCTGATAGCGCACGTCGACGTAGCAGATATGGATCTGCCACCACTGATTCAGGAGAAAAATGGCTCCGCGTTTGAACCCTGAACGGATCGAGAACAGAACCGATCAACACGCCTTTTTTCGTGTTCTCGTGATGTACATACTACATAGTGCATGATACATACCACAGTTTTGAGTTTTGGGTACATATACATATTTGATTGGTTTTTCTTCTTCTGGCCGATTGGGTTTGTCTTCCTCTCTCTTTCACCGGAGTGCTTGATTGGGTTTGCGTGTGCCTGCTTGTACAGAACTGAGCTTGTATGTTAGCGAGGAAAGAAAGAAAGAAAACAGTTGAGTTTGATCTTTCTGAAGAGTGATGCTTGCAAGTCAAGCAAACCTGCTGTATATTGCCATGTCTGATCTCAAGTTGTTGTAAATTGTAATGGTATATTACTTCCTCGTGTTAGGAATAGCAACTTGTATTGCTAGGGGGCCAAAAGGCCAGTATATATACACAAAGTATAGGTGGTGAATATACAAATAACCCCTCATAACAATGAGGAATAACACACTATACATATATCTCTAACACCCCCCTCAAACTCATGGTGGATCAACAACATTGAGTTTGGAGAGGTAGAAATCGTGCTGTGCTCGAGTCTGGACCTTCGTGAAGAAATCCGCTAACTGAAACTCTGAAGGCACATACTGAAGAGTAATCACCTGATCATGCACACAAGACCTCATGAAGGAAGCATCAACACCAATATGCTTGGTAAGCTCATGCTTCACAGGATCACAGGCAATATTGATAGCGCCTATACTATCTGACAAGAGAGGAGTCGGTGTAGTGACAGAAACACCAAAATCCTCAAGTAACTACCGTAGCCAAGTAATCTCTGTTGTCAAGAGAGTCATAGCTCGCAACTCAGCCTCTGCACTCGAACGGGACACTGCAGTCTGTTTCTTCGTCTTCTAGGCAATGAGAGAACCACCAAGAAAAACATAGTAAGCAGAGATAGACCGACGATCAGAGGGATCGCTGGCCCAAGTAGCATCCAAATAAGCCTGAAGCTGTAACGAACTGGAACGTGAAAAGAAGAGATGGCGAGAGATAGTCCCACGAAGGTATCGCAGAACTCGAAGAAGGTGGCTGTAATGGACCTGAGTGGGAGCAGAGACGAACTGACTCAGAATGTGGACTGGATAAGTGATATCTGGACGAGTAACAGGAAGGTAGACAAGACTGTTGGTGATATACCCTAGAGGCAATCATGGAGATGATTGTATCACGTCTATGTTTATGAGTTCTTGAATAAATGTTATTCTGTTCCTTGAATGAATCATTAGTTCTGAAGATCAACGAGTATGTGACTTGTTGGTGAAACACTTCGACTTATATGGTGTCGTTCTAAAGTATCATCGGTCGAATGTCACCGATCGAACACCGTGACTCTACGACCAAGACATGTATTGATTGATGATCATGTTTCACCGGTCATGGATATAGGGACATCGAATCAATAATGTAAACACATGTTAGAGAACATGGGGTTGGATTGACCCACCTTGAGACACTATAAAGATTGTTATGATTCTATGTGTCATTAGTTGGTCTCAAGCAATGATGATGTATAATCCTTAGACTGAGATCGCATGGTTCTCTACATGTGTAATAGCACTCTTAGGGGTTGCCAAGCGCTGCTCAGAATCGGGTAGTTATAAAGGTAGCTTTCGGGTATGCTATGAAACATGCGGAGGATGTGACTGGTCGAATATGGATTGCCCCTCCTAACATAACGGAGAGATGTCTCGGGCCTCAAGTGATCGGATAAAGAAAGTGCATGGCCATGCCACTAGTAGTCAGTGTTCGACCACATAAGGTTATCCGACAACTTGATCGAGAAAATATTGAAC
Source organism: Ampelocalamus luodianensis (assembly GCA_036346255.1). NCBI lineage: Eukaryota > Viridiplantae > Streptophyta > Magnoliopsida > Poales > Poaceae > Ampelocalamus > Ampelocalamus luodianensis. The sequence goes on along the minus strand of JAYEVH010000054.1, from coordinate 60,282 downwards.
AGTCCATGGATGACACATTATCTCACCGGAGTTCAAACCGATATCGTAAGGCAAAGGGATAATACTAGAGTAAATCGCTTAGTTCGATCGGATCCGGACAAGTCGTATGGTGATACGAGCAAGTCGAGATGGCGATCGAACGAAATCACTGAGTGGTTGAAACACGTAGTAAGGAGTTACGAATCGTCGTGACCGAATGCGAATCGTCGATAAATATAGGACACGGTCGTAAGTGATGAGGACCTAGTCGTAGATCATATTGCATTAAGGTTCGTCCGATATAATTTGTGTGTATTCGGGAATCGCTATGTCCTGCTAGGGACCGCTACGACTCGTGGTCGGAAAGGTTTCCGAGTCACAACCGATTACACATAAACCTAACGGGTCACACACTTAATGGGATGGAATAAACCAGTACGTACGGATACGATTCGTAAAACGTGTTCGGATAGAATCCGACACGGGGGCACTATATAAGGAGATGCTTGAGGCTAGTACGGTAGGGACAAGAGAGACACGTGAGTTGTTTCCACCGAAACCCTAGCCACCATCTTCTTGAGAGAGTCTTCCCGTGCGACTTGGTGCTAGCACACCGGCGTACGGTTGTTCCTTCTCAGGACGTGTGGATACCGTAGAGGCGCTACTGCGGTCGCTGTTGCGCTGAGGACGATCCACGATCTTCATAACGAACTGTGGAGGCTGCTAGAGGAGACGATCGACTACGAGGATGTTGGACGATCATCTACGACCACTACATCGACGCGTTCATCGTCGGACTAGGCTGCTCCGACTCTACTTCCGCTGCACTGCGCGTTTGGTGGTAATGATCTATGATCATCTATCTCGCTTGGCTTCCTGGTTTACGTGGTAGAATTTTTATATTGTTGCTAGCGTAGCCTACCCGTATCCCTACAAAGACTCCCAACAAGATGACGATAGCGAGTCGGATCAGAAAGTGGCTCGCCATCAGAGGGTCGGAGATGAACATTGAGCTCCATGGGAGTCTCAACAAGATCTGTTGATCGATGAGAGAGGCGCGATCAAGAAGATCCTGAATATACTTCTCTTGGGACATAAAGAAACCATCTGGAGTGAAAGTAACCTCAATCCCAAGGAAGTAACGAAGAGGACCAAGATCCGACATAAGGAACTGCTCACTAAGATGAGCCTTGACAAAGGCAATGTACTCAGAATCATCTCCGATAATGATCATATCATCAACATACAGAAGAAGAAGAGTCCGACCACGAGACGAAGTGTGGACAAAGAGCGCAGGATCATGATCACTAGCTGAAAAACCAGCAGCAGTAACCACAGAGGAGAAGCGCTTAAACCAAGCACGAGGGGCTTGCTTAAGGCCATAGAGAGAGCGACGAAAGCGACAGACCATGCCCTCAAGAACAGAATACCCAGGTGGCGGATGCATGTAGACCTCCTCATGCAACTCTCCATTAAGAAAGACATTCTTGACATCAAACTGAGAAACAAACTAGTGGAGAACAGACGCCACCGAAAGAAGAGTGCGGACAGTGGTCATGTGGGCCATAGGAGCAAAAGTATCGTCGTAGTCACGACCATGCTCCTGCTGGAAGCCACAAGCAATAAGACGCGCCTTATGACGCTCAAGAGAGCCATCAGAGCGAGTCTTAATCTTATAGACCCACTTACACGTGATGGGATGAGAGTAAGATGGGAAAGGAACAAGATCCCAAGTACCAGTACGCTCGAGGGCAGCAATCTCCTCGGCCATGGCATGCTGCCACTCAGGGTGAGTAACAGCATCCCGGTAGGAGACATGCTCATGAGTAGCTGCACCAGCAAAACCATAACAGGCAGGGGGTCGAATCGACTAGCGATCATGGAGAGCGTAGCGAGGAGAAGATGACCCATCAGGGGAAGATGGAGCATCAGGAGAAGATGGCTCATCTGGAAGATCCTCAATACAAGGTCGACGAGTGTAGAAGAGAGGATAAGAAAGTACTGTAGTGGGAGGAGCCGCAGGAGATGAAGCAGGTGACGACAACGGCGGAGAGGCCACAGGAGGAATATGTGGAGACTCAGGGGGACGGGTGGACGAGGGCAAGACAGGTATATGTGTATCTGGAAAGGTAAAAAAGAACAAAGACTCTACAGAGGAAGTTGAAGGAGAGACAGGACGTGGGTAGAAGGGACGAGACTCGTCGAAAGTCACATCCCGAGAAATCCGCATCCGTCGACCAACAGGATCCCAACACCGATAGACCTTGTGCTCGGTACTATATCCCAGAAAGACACACTCAATAGACTGGGCAGTCAGTTTGGTGCGTTCTCGAGGGGGGAGGAGAATGTAGCAAACGCAGTCAAACAGACGAAGGGCAGAGTAGTAAGGAAGAAGACCACAGAGATGCTCAACAGGGATTGCACCCTGAAGAGCAAAACAAGGCTGGATATTGACGAGATAGCACTACTAGAAATCCCCATTTTCCCTAGTGAGTAATATACTAGGGAACATGCCCAAAACTGTAGGGAATTAGTTTCCCTAGTGGCATTCGTAGGGAACGACTACTAGGGGAAAGAATGTGGGGAAAGAAAACGTTCCCTACGGTTTTTTTAGGAAAAACCTAGAGAAAGAATCGTTCCCTAGGATTTTAAACTGTAGGGAAATCTCGTCTACGTGGCATTGTCATCTGACATGGAAAGTTTATTTCCCTACGTTCCTTTCTGCCAGCCTAGGGAAAGAAATTAACTAATTCCCTACGTTATTTCTTGTATACCGTAGGGAACATTTTTATATAAATATTATTTTTCTATTGCTAATTCAAAATTCATCCCCTACTATTAGCATAAACACTAGGGGTACTGAATTTATTGCTTTTTTTTCTAAATATACATACATTATTCAAATACTTATTTATATTCAAAGACGCTAAATTCACATTATCACTCAAAACAAAATTTATGCAAGAGATAAACATAACAATATCATGTATTTTCAATTGACCATCAAGTACTATTTGAGGCACATTTGCACCAATATATACAAGTGTAAACGTCACACTACCAAAAAGTCCAAAAAAAAACACCCCTGCTTGCACCACAAGTGCACAACACACATACATACTGAAGTACAAATAATCAGCAAGGTTTCAGACATCAAAATACAACCCTTACATGTCGTAAACATGATATGCCTAGTTTTCAGCCTTGATCTCAATAATAAAGGCATGCATAAAAGATAATTTACAACCTAAGGGTTTCGCATACAACTGTTTGGGCGATAAAGACCGCAATGAAATGGCTATCCCGGCCCGAGTCCCTCTCCAACGACCAATAGCTGCAGCTTTGCCACTAGGTACCTCTCCTCGTCACTAACTAGTGAAATTTACTGAAACCTGAAACAGTTACAAAGAGAAAAGATTAGTGAGCGAGAAACTCTGGAACATTTAAACACCGCAAGAAAATTAACTTCAGATCCACACTATGCGCTACAGATTTACAATGCTAGCAGCCATGTGAAATTATATAAGCCAAAAGAACAATGTTTTGCCAAATCCCTTTATTTTTGACTTTTAGAGACACTACTTGTTAGTTTCTTGGCCACAAGGTACAAAAGAACAAAAGGCATCTTTAGCATCAGTCGGCGTCATGTTAAATTGCAAAAGGTATAGGAAGGTGAATGGTCTGACTTTCGGGAGGTCAAGTTACAATAATTTCACAACAAGTCCACAAGGTTTATTTCAGGGGTGGCAGAAAATAGGCACATGAATAAGAGCCAATGGACACAAAGTAATTGTGCAGACACAGATCGAAGTGTCTCACATGTCTATACCTACCAGACAAGATTACCTATTTCGCAACAACTTCCTTGTGGGCTTTATAGGACAAAATCACATTCCATGCAAGGGCTACAAAATTAGCAACAAGAACCTGGAAAATTGACAGTAAGTTATGTGAGATTGTGAGAACACGTAGAGCAAGCTAAAACAACATACAAACATAACATATAGAATTCATTTCGTGAGTACTAAATAATGTAGTCTACAAAATTGTGGAAATGTGGAATTTTAAATACCTGGAGCTTCTGTGGGACGAAGTAAAAATTCAAAAACTGAAAGGGTATCCACAATTGCCAATTCACGAACACTGATGATAACCACTCCTGTACATGTAATAGATGTTAGCTAGCAGTGAAAGAGTGCACACGCACAGTTGGGGGGGGGGAGGAATTCCATCTCACCTGCTTAAGCTTTGTCACTACAAGAGAGGGCTTTCCCTCCAAGGTGACCAGTAAGCTCATAAAGAATCCAATGAAAATGGGAGAGAAAATGAACTGGACAGGGGGGAGCCGATAAAAGCATGTCAAAAAAAAAAAGAACAGGACAATGAGGTAGGCATGATGATACACCTATGATTGACAAGGAAACTCACAGGCTTGCTGTTGTTAATATGAACTGGGAGCATATTAAGCAGCCAGAAGGAAAAAGAAGGTGAGACTCTGCATGGGTTGTGAAATCATTTCCTTTTTGTGAAACTAAATTTTTAAAAAAGCACGGTGCGCAATCAAAAGCGCACTGATCACTACACAAGAGAATAGTATACCTGTATTGAACCTAACAAAATTATTTTTAAGAGTAGCTAGATAAGCCACAGATGCAATTGGATGTATAGCTCTCGGCTAGCTAGTTAGATGTTGCAGTAGCAGCTACGTGATAAAAAAATAAAACTTCTCCCTCATTTGGTGTGATTGTGCGCGTAGAACTGACGCTTCTTCTTTTCAGAAAATCTTTCACATAGCACAATCCAAAAAGAATGCACTTATGCTCATCGGAAAGTTATGCAAGACGGGGAAGGGAGGGCCCCCCAAACTTCCTATCTGTCACTTCAGTCTGCACTTCTGAAACATGGCACACACCAAGTGTGGTAGTACACTAGAAATATTAGACGTCCGAGAAGGAGCATTGTATCAGTGAAACATATTATATGTGGCACCAATAATTAAAGAGCACATCTGAGTAAACTACATATAACATCTGCTGTAACATAATATATGGTTAGTTGATAGAGTGAGGTCCCATAAAAACAACTGCAAATGAGCAAATCCAAGTGTTTTACATACATAACAAACAAGTCAACCGCTAAAGCTATGCGTATATAAGATAAAACCACTACCTGGCCCTTGTAGCCGCAGCTGATTTCATGCAAATTCAAGTGACCAAACATGTTCTTCAACTGACAGCCAGTCTGCAAAAGGCCTCAATTACCTATTAAACATGTTCTTTAGCTATTGGATCATACTCTACAGAATTAATAATGATACAGATAAAGTGTTTGTTCTTTAGCCTTAATCTGGAGTGAAGTGTTTGTTCATGATAGAGTAGAACAAAATACTGACAGAAACACAAGGACAACAGTAAGCAATTCTAGTTTAACTCAAGTCTGATACTAGTTCATTGTTTGACAGCAATCACCTTAGAGCAATTCAATCTGAATCCACAATTATCACTTTGATATTTCTCCCAGCACTAGAGATTAACAATCACTAGCACAACACAAATGCAAGATGACAGAAAAGGAAATGTTACCAGCTGCGAGCGGCGGCGACACCAGAGTGAGGAGAGGATCGACGGCTGGGCAGAGTGAGGAGGTAGAGTTGCGGCGGCAGCGAGATGCACCGGGAGTGAGGAGCAGCAGTGGGAGGGACCGGCCAGCGGTGGCGCGACGCAGCAGAGGGGTCTGCTGTGGGGCGGCGTCGGGGGAGCAGTTGCCGCGTCGGGGCCGACGGCGACGGCTCGGGGCAGGAGGAGAAGAAGGGGAGCGGGGCGGCGGCAGCGGCAACTTCAAGGAGGACGAAAAGGAGGAGGGGCAAGCGGCTCAGGGGAGAAGGAAGGGAGGGGGCGGCATCGCTCGGGGCAGGGTGGCGGTGCGGGGGCGGGGTGGCTGCTACGAGCGACGAAGGGGAATTTGGGTAGGGCAAGTGAACGAGGTGGGGATCTGGCAGGGCGGCGTTGGGAGTAATTGCGCGTCGGGGCCGCGAGCGGCGGCTGGGGAGGGGAGAAGAAGGGGAGCGGGGTGGCGGCGGCGGCGGCGACTATGGAGGACAAAGGGCAAGCGGCTCGGGGGAGAAGGGGGGAGGGGGGCAGGGTGGCGGCGGGAATTTGGTGTGGGCGGCGGCTGCTACGGACGACGAAGGGGCATTTGGCGTGGGCGGTTTTGGGTAGGGCAAAGTAAACGAAGCGCCTAATAGCGTGGTGTCGAAAAAAATTAGCTCGCCGTAGCGCTCAGAAATTTTTTTTTTGCGTCTAACAAAATAGCATGTAGAATGAAAAAAAGGCACATAAAAAAAATAGCATGCAGCAAAAAAAAGAAGGCAAAAACAAAAAAACATTCCCTACGGTTTTGTCCATCCGAGCAGGGAAAGTTGCCACCATGGCGCTGACATGGCATAGTCTATTTCTCTCTTCATTGTCTTTCCCTAGTAATTTATGTAAACAGTAGGGAACAATTTCGTTCCCTAGGTTTTTTTATCTCACCCTAGGGACAGAGACTTTCCTTTGGATTACAATTCCACTACTAGGGAACGTTTTAAACTGTAGGGAAAACGGGGATTTCTAGTAGTGTAGGTGGCAGTGGAAACAACCTCAACCCAAAAGTGAGCTGGAATAGAGGCGGTAATCATCAGTGCACGAGCCGTCTCAAGGAGGTGACGATGCTTGCGCTCAGCGACACCATTCTGAGCATGAGCACCAAGACAGGAGAACTGAGCGAGAGTGCCCTGCTCAGCAAGGAAGTTGCGCAGGTAATAAGAAATGTACTCACTAGCATAGTCAGCACGAAAGACACGAATAGGAGTGGAGAACTGTGTGCGAACCATAGTAGCAAATTGTTTATAGATAGACAAGACCTCACTACGAGAAGACATAAAATATATCCAAGTGTGGTGAGAGAAATCATCTATAAATATGATATAATATTGATGAGCCCCTTTAGAAACAAAGAGAGCCGGACCCCAAACATCTGAATGAACAAGATCAAAAGGACGCTGAGACACTGACTCGCTATGAGGATAAGAAAGCTGAATCTGTTTACCTAACTTATAGCCCTGACAATCTAAAGACACATCTCTTGGGACAGGCCCGAGAAGACCACAATGAACTAAAGATGATAGACGAGACCAACACAGATGACCAAGACGGTGATGCCACTGCTGGAAAGAGCCGGTAGACGGAGTGGTAGAAGCGGAGAGACTGGTGGCGACGGTGGCAGCAGAAGGAAGGTGAAGCCAGTCAAGCTCCCAGAGACGCTGTGAGTGAAGGCGCCGAGGGCCAGAACTAACCAGAGCTCCCGTGTGGCGGTCTTGAACACAACAAGAGTCAAAGTCGAGAATGACCTGATAACCAAGGTCAGTAATCTGCCCAGTAGAAAGAAGCTGCATGGTAAGACGAGGAACATGAGCAACAGAAGGAACATGAAAAGATGAGTTGCTAAGAGGTCCTCGACCAGAGACAGAAAGAGATATACCATCAGTAGTAAGAACACTAACAAAAGAATCAAGAGGTGTAATGAAAGACAGAGTGGAAGCATTAGAAGTCATGTGAAAGATGCTCTAGAATAAAGAATCCATGGGGAGGTACTTGACTGTGTAGGAGGTGGTTTCACAGTGCCTGAAGAGTCAGTAGCAGAACTTGCTGAACCTGTCAAGGGAGAACCTGAAGCGGCAAGCAGGCATCAAAGTCTAGCTATCTCCTACTCAGTGAGAGAAAACGCTGAACCTGCTGGGAGAACACAGGCGGCAAGCAGGCATCGAAGTCTGGCTATCTCCTGCTTAGTGAGAGAAAACGCTGAAGGAGTCGATGTAGAAGCACCAATGCCAGTGCTAGTAGAAGAACGACGTGAAAGATGCCGCTGCTTCTTATAGCACTGGGACTCAATGTGGCCGACCTTGTCGCAGTAGGAGCAGTAAGGACGACCACCGCCGGATGGAGGCGGCCACCACCACCGTGGCACCACCGAGAGAGGCGGTGTCTTTGGCGTGGAGCGATCGGTGTAGCGGTGGACGGCGACGAGCACGGAGGGGAGTGGCATCAGACCAGCACCACTCAGGCGAGGAAGAGAAACAGAGCCCATTGGTAGGCGGCGCTGGACGACACGGCGACCAAGACAACAAAGTCTAACAGGCGGCGCTGGATAGCGCGGCGGTTAGAACGGTGTTTTTTTTCTTTTTCTTTTTTCTTTTTTTATTGAACCGGCTCAAAAGCCCACTCGGCTCGGCCCGCTAGAAACACACGTGCACAGGGGAACCCTAGTTCCCCCAGCAGCGGCTGCGGAGCGGGCGGCGATGGTGCGGGCGTTCCAAGGCCGAGCAACACGGGCGTCCCGATCGGCGATGGTGCGGCAGCCAGCGCCGCCGCGCGCGGATCGAGCGAGACAAAGGCGGTAGTGGAGCGGCCAATTGTTGTAGCGAGCGCGGTGGCGCGGCGCGACGCCGTGAATTTGGGCGCCGGATGGAAGATGACGACGATGGTAGGCCGAGCTCCGGCGGAGGTGCGGGTGTGGCTCGGGCTCAGGCGAGCGACGATGGGCGGCGCGACACCAGGCGGCGGCCAAGCTCGGGTGGAGGCGTGGGTGCAACATATTCTAGTATCCAGGCGGCAGCCAAGCTCGGGCGGAGCAACATATTCTAGTATCCAACCAAGGTATTTCTATAATCCAACAATAATATATTTCTAACAATTCGATCATGACATGATCTTATGACCCAATAATGATGAAATCCGATAACCCAACTTTAACAATTATGTAATCCCACAATCCAATCTTCAACAATAATCTATCTCCATAATCCAATATCTCTAACTCCAATTAATCCAGTAATTGTATTCCTGTAATCTAGTAGCTAACATTCATTTCTATATCTAACAATAATCCAATTACTCAATAATCATGTATCGTTACTAATCCAATATCCGCAACAATGTATTTCTTTAATTTCAACATTCATTAGTCTAACATCCAATGATCCAATAATAATGTGTGGTTATGATTCCAACACCCAGTATCCAGTAATTATCTATTTCTAGGATCCTACATCCAACAATTCATTACTCCAATATCCAATCATAATTTAATTCTGAAATCTAATAATCCCCCAACAATGTGTTTCTAATAATCCAATACCCAACAATCGTTTAATCGTTTAATCCGATATTAAAAAATCAGGCTATCTTTCGCCAGGTGGCATACTCTATACTTCGCATATCTACTAGCTATGGCAACATGTTGCTGCTGGGCTACGAGTCTCTGGAAGGAAGGGTTGAAGGTTCTTGGCCCGGTGGTTTTTGGCTAGTTGAAGAGAGGGTAATGTAGCTTGACGGGGCCGTGAATGAGGGCTTGCTCCCTGCTCCCTGTTGTTGCATTCGGTTGTGAAAGGAATATGCGAGGGATGGTTTTGTGAAGGAAAGGGGCTGAAGGTAGGGACTTCTGGCTGCCCTCTCTTTCCTTTTTGCCTTGTGTGTGCCTTCCTCGCCTATCCCTTATCTCACTAACTCATGCATTGGGCTATATGGCTATTATTTGCTGGTCCATAGAGGGCTACCTGTAATGTGCTCCAGTGGGTAGCGGGTGGCTGGCTGTTGGTAAAATGGTAGTTCTGGGCTGGCCAGATGCTACCCCATTGAGATCTACTAACGGGTCTCCTGTTGGTCTATCCTGCGGTAGTAGGTCCGGTCGTAGTCCCAATCCCTGTTTGTTGCTTCCTTGACCTTCCATCCTACGGGGGAGGATGTTAAGAAATTGCTCGCATTAGTAGTTGAGTTTGTCGTATTTTACTTCGAGAAGTCTTTTATGTTGGTTTTATTAATCTCTTTGCTTCTTCAGCAGTGATTTGTGGTAGAGTAGATTGTAACATGTTCATCAGGCAGAAATTAGCCCGTGGGTGAGTTGTATTAATTCATACACATTAAGCAAATAACACCAAGAAACAATGAGGTGCAAAAAGATCCAAATCCTATACTAGCTGAGTCTCTCGTGCTTAGTCACGCTTGAGATCCCGTTCTCAAGACCACCCAAACCACGTGTTTGGGACCGCTCAGAGCTTGCCTCTGAGTGCGAACCTACACTACCTTGGATCCACGTGCCCAGGTACGCTCGAGATCCTGTTCTCGAGACCGCTCAACTATGTGTTGAGAAACGCTTAGGGCTCATTCTTGAGTGCGCCCAGGACTTCGCTCCTGGGTACGCCAGAGCTACACACTCGGAGTGCCACAGACCACTCATCCGGGAAAACTGATGTGCAGAAGTGGGATAAGGCATCTTTTTATATCGTCAGCCTTCACGTGTTTTCTTTAAGTATACTTGCTTTATTTTTAGAATGCTGACGGATTAATTCAGTGATATAGACGAAGGGATAAGGAATGCTATGGGTATGGTCCGTCCTTATCCAACAAGTGGAAAAGCGGTTCCATGCCAGAATTCTACTTCATGCCTCTAGTCCAGGCACTATAATCTAAACCTTATAATGGTTCACCCTTGCTTATATTTTCGAATGATCTATCCTAGGTTAAATTGCTAGCCTGACAGATTATTTAGCAGGAAAAGACAACACGAATCCTATGACGAAGCACACATTTTCCCCAAGCTCTCTCAGTCAGAAGACTGAATCTAAACCTCCTGTGAAAGAATGGTTCTATGTTAGTAGGCTATCACTTTAAGGAAGATGAGGCTTTTAACATAATACTTTTGAAACGGAGCGGGAATAGAAATTGAAATAGAGATGAGAGTGAACAGGGTAATTAGTGCAATATAGCAAGCGAGAAAAGCACGCCTAAATTCTTCCTACGGTTTCTGTTTTATTAGCGTGGCCCGATCTTATTGCTCTGATACCAGCTGCGATGCCCCGTGTCATTACCCCAGGGGTAATCACACTTAGGCATATGAATTACTATTCGTTTGCCCAGTAGAACACTACTCCAACGAATAGTAAGCCATTTATTAGAGATAACGCAACAGAACAATAAAATAGAAACTACTCTTTATTACAACAGTTGCCACACAGGTCTAAGGTTCTAAATACAATAATTTATGTACAAAAAGGAAAAACACTTCCCGCTATTTTCTGCTAGGTTCCTCCAGCAGTCTCCTCATCCCACACGTCGAAAGGGGCGATCACCTCGCCCTGCTCCTTGTAGTAAGCACCCTCGTCTCCTGCGGTCTTATCGGTACCTGCGTGTCCTTCGTCCCACACGGGATAATTCCCGGCCGGATTAGGATCTACAAAGGAGAATACTAGGTTGAGTACAAATTAATGTACTCAACAAACATTAATAGCAAAATACACTGTATGACTCATCTCTGTTCTTTACTTCATTTTCTAGCTCATCTCTGATTCTGAAAATACATAACTCCTTAAAACATTAGTTGACAAATTTTAATATTGAAAAGACTACTAGTCACTCGGAGAGACGATAGACCCCTAGCGGTTCCCGTAGACTCCAATCCAGGAGACTCGCATGAATTCATAATTTTATATAGCACTGCGCAGGCTTGTACTACTTTACCCATAACTATTCTGAGCTCTTTATGAGCTAGGTCCATCGCATTTCCTTTGATGCGACTTCGAGTTCAAAATACAGAACGTTTTTCAGGTTACGTGATTAATTTCTCCACCCATTACTTTTCGTCGGTGCCAACCTGGCCAACACCGAGTTCTGGTAATGTTGGTTGGGCCGGTTTTGCCTCTTCGCACCCAACACTCCACCTAGCGCTATAACACCTACTTCTTTCATTATACACTCACACATATTTACTTACCCATTGTGGAGAGCATAATTACATAACCAGGTAGCATTTTCTGCCTGTCGAAATAGGAGAATGGTTGGCACTCAAATACGACATCTGACAGAGTAAGAGTTTGTTGGTCCTTATGTTTTAACCATATGTAAAGGGGTCCCACCTCTTGCCCTCTCTCATCCTTGCCCCGAGCCCCCTTTACCAGCCATAATATTAACTCTGCTTTCATTCATTCATCATTCATCATATCTTTTCATCATCTTCGTCTTTCATTAATTCGATTTGGTTCTTTTGAAAATAATTTTCATGCAATAAATGTATGATACAACAATATACGGTTTACATTTAATATAACTAGGTTGGTGATCAAGAGATACGCTTGCCTTTGGGATCGTAGGAAAGATCGTCGTCGATGGATAAAAGATTATATGATCATGCCTGCGTTGGTTCGTCTACTATAATTTATGCGACGGTGCGAATAATAAGTAAATAAGTAAATACTTAGCGGTAATTACGTGCGACTAGGTGTATATTAGTTAGATGATTCTTTTCGTTTGCGGATTTTAATTTCATAACATTTTTCGAATCCCCCGTTAAGTTAACACTCACCAAACTGTGGTCACTCTATGGTCTAATCACTCTACTGTCGAAGTTACCGAAACTCGCTTTTTATCGAACAAAAATGAAATACTACTCGTGCTTGCATTTTACTAATATTATCAATTTTACTCGTGCGAAGACGTTTAATTGAGCTTATTTAAGTGTGTGCGTAGAGAATTAATTCCCTAAATAAACTTAGAGTTGATTAATTTAGTTATTCTAATATGATTAAATAGTTGCCAACGCGTCAGAGTATTAGCCTAATACTTATTGGTTTGATACGCCCGAAAACTAACATTTTAGTAACAACACTTTAGGGCAATTTTATCTTATTTCAATAATTACTCAACAGACTGGTTTTAATACTAGCTCGCCTGATGATCTACGAGAATTAGTCCGATTGCAAAATTACGCAGTGCTAACATCTATTCATTTTATTGTTAATTTCTCACTGCTACTACACTAATTATCACAATTTATTAGGATTTATAGAATTTTCCTAAGATTCTTCTTACACTTAGATTTCTAAACCTACTTTTCTAACCCAAATCCCACCTAATCCCTAACCTAACCCCTAATCTCTCTCCTTTCCCTTTACCCCGGTCGACACACCCACACACAGCCCCTCTTCATCTCTTCCTCTTCCTCCCCCAAATCTTCTCCCCTCCACTCCACCACCGCTCCGGCGCCTGGTCCAACGCCGCTCCTCCCTGGTTGCTCGGCGTCGCCCCATGCGCCATCGGCTCTCACCGCCTCGGTCCTAGTTGCTGCCGCCACCCCTACGGCCCCTGGCACCTCCGCCTACTCCGACTCTCCCCCTAGCCTCCCCGGCACGGCCGGGTGGCCAGCGCCGCCTCGGCTCTCCCTCCAGTGTCTCCTCTTCCTAGCCCTCTTCCCCAGCTCAGCCTCCGGCCGTCGCCAGCCTGCTACCGCCGACACCGCCCTGGGTCCGCGGGGCCCCCTCTCTAGCTCACACCCGCCCTTAGCCCGGTTCCTATGGTGCCTTTGGTTTGTATGAGTTTGATTAGTTATTTGGTGATGTTTGATGCTTATGGTTCATTTTATGATTTCAGCGCTTATTCTTGCTATTCACTGATGTGGATTTTGCAATGTGCTCATGCATGCTGAGAAGGGTGCTACTGATGGGGTTGCTCCACTACTGACCCAAGGTAATACTTCCCCTACCTCCCTTCCTCTACTGCTCTGTGATGAACTTCCTGAGGGCTATTGTCCTATGATGCGGATGGATGCTATGTGTGAGCTCTATGTGTGCATGTGTTGGTTCAAGCTGAGTCATTTGGTTTGGACAAAACTGACAGTGGGGATGGTTACCTTAGTTTGGTTGGTTCTGGGGAAAGAGGATGGCAGTACCGGCAGGGTGCTGGTGCTCTCCTCTTGTTCCTCCTTGTCGGCTTGGTGTCCTGGTGGTCACTGTCGCGGTGGTGCACTGGCCTCCTTCTCCTTCGGGTTCCCTGCCTCCTTCAGCTTCCCTTTGTCCTTCTTACTCCTTCCTCCTTCTCTGAGCTTCTTGTGGATGAGAAATGGTGGTGCTGTGAGGCAATGAGGGGAGATGAATGTGGGAGGGGAATGACTAAGACTGGGCTGTGCTTGTGAATGCGGTGGAGTGGGTCTTGTGCAAGGGAAAGGGATTGCTGCTCCTCTGGATATAGCCGGCCTGTGTTTTGAGGGTGAGCTGGCTGTAGTGCTTGGACAGGGGGATGGCTTCGGCTGACCCTTTGCCTGTGCATGATATTTTTGGGGTTGCTCTTATTCCCCCTTTGATCTGTGCGCTACTGCTGATTTGGGTAAAGCTGATGGACCTCCAGTCCAAAGGATGCTTCTACTATTGTGACTTGAGGACCTCTGGTACAAATGTGGTCTTCGGGTCGGTTCTCTGGATATTCGGCTGAGGTAGGTCAGTAACATGTGGGTATTGATTCTAATATCGCCGAGTGATGAGGCCCATAGAAGGCGAAATGGTGCCACTACTCTAGGGTAGTCGGGAAGCCTTGACGACCTTTGCAAAGAATCTGACGGTAATCTTCTCCTTCTCCCAATCCTTACTTTAATAATACCTTGCTTGCTCCTATCTAATGGTACTGGTGGAGAGTGGTATACGTGTAGGTATCGGATGACTAAGACGACACAAGGGTTCGATGGGCTGGTGGTCAATGGACAAGGATGCATGGAGGGCTTGGCGATATGCAATGCACAACTTTTATTATTGTTTTGCAAACTACTCTGGGTTGAAACAAATATGTTTTAATTGATGTAATTAATTCTTGTACTAAATTTGAGTTTATATTAATGTTTTCTAATCTGGCTTGTATGAAATTCATATTGAAATTCGAGATGTACTCTGGTGATAAACATTCAGGTGCAACTTATGTTAATGAACTTAGATGTGTAAGATTCTAGTGTGAACCATGATGATGGTGTTTGGTGTATAATTTTTATGTTCACTACGACGATTAAATCTTGTTTTTGATTATTCGCATTTTAGTTACTGATAATTACTAATTAACGAAGCTAAATCTAGGTTTAGTTTTTCCGGGTTCTCACACTCTTAACACCCAGCATGTTCGTTTTCTAATTGTGACACCTAACTGTTGAGCATCTGTCACTGGAGTTGATGCCACACTTGGATATATTTCATGTATTCTCGTAGTGAGACCTTGTCTATCTATAAACAATTTGCCACTATGGTTCGCACACAGTTCTCCACTCCTATTCGTATCTTTCATGCTGACTCTGCTGGCGAGTACCTCTCTCGTTACCTACACAGCTTCCTTGCTGAGCAGGGCACTCTCGCTCAGTTCTCTTGTCCTGGTGCTCATGCTCAGAATGGTGTCGCTGAGCGCAAGCATCGTCATCTCCTTGAGATGGCTCAGGCACTGATGATTGCCGCCTCTATTTCACCTCACTTTTGGGCTGAGGCTGTTTCCACTGCCACCTATCTCGTCAACATCCAGACCTCTTCTGCTCTTCAGGGTGCAATCCCTGTTGAGCGTCTCTGTGGTCTTCTTCCTGACTACTCTGCCTTTCGTCTGTTTGGTTGTGTTTGCTACATTCTCCTCCCCCCCTCAAGAATGCACCAAACTGACTGCTCAGTCTGTTGAGTGTGTTTTTTTGGGATACAGTGCCGAGCACAAGGGCTATCAGTGCTGGGATCCTGTTGGTCGACGGATGCGGGTTTCTCTGGATGTGACTTTTGACGAGTCTCGTCCCTTCTACCCACGTCCTGCCTCTCCTTCGGCTTCCTCTGTGGAGTCTCTGTCCTTTTTGACCTTTTTCAGATACACCTATATCTATCTTACCCTCGTCCACCTGTCCCACTGAGTCTCCACATATTCCTCCTGTGGTCTCTCCGCCGTTGTCGCCGCCTACTTCGTCTCCTGCAGCTCCTCAGGCTCCTCTCACTACAGCACCTTCTTACCCTCTCTTCTACAGTCGTCGACCTCGTATTGATGATCTTCTAGATGAGCCATCTTCTCTTGATGCTCCATCTTCTTCTGATGCTCCATCTTGCCCTGATGGGTCATCTTCTCCTCGCTATGCTCTCCGCAATCGCTAGTCGATTCGGCCCCCTGACCGTTATGGTTTTGCTGGTGCAGCTACTCATGAGCCTGTCTCCTACCGGGATGCTGTTACTCACCCTGAGTGGTAGCATGTCATGGCCGAGGAGATTGCTGCCCTTGAGCGTACTGGTAATTGAGATCTTGTTCCTTTTCCATCTCACTTTTGTCCCATCACGTGTAAGTGGGTCTATAAGATTAAGACTCGCTCTGATGGCTCTCTTGAGCGCTATAAGGTGCGTCTTGTTGCTCGTGGCTTCCAGTAGGAGCATGGCCATGACTACGATAAGACTTTTGCTCCTATGGCCCACATGACCACTATCCACACTCTTCTTTCGGTAGCGTCTATTCACCACCGGTCTGTTTCTCAGTTTGATGTCAAGAATGCCTTTCTTAATGGCGAGTTGCGTGAGGAGGTCTATGTGAGGACTGTAATATTTAACTAGTAACACTTAACCTCCAAATGGTTCTAGCGTTACTAATTAAACATTCTAAGCCTCGATGGACATATGCTTCCTGCACTGCAAAGATATGCACATCATCACAAAATTACACATCATTTCCATACAACATACATCACTAGGTTCAACAACGACATACATAAAGTAAAGTTATTACAAAAGAGCCGACCCCAAATAGAACAATATACAAGAAAGACAATGGAAGCAAAGGTGCCATAAGATGGCTAGAACAAAAGTCGATCGTTAGCCACACCACCCACAAGGCAACCGACGGCCGCCAAGCTAGACGCCGCATAGCTACCACAAAGACAACTCACGAAGTGAGACCCTCAAGCTCACCTTCTTCCTCTGCAACAATTACATTTAAGCAAGATAACCGAGTACACAAAGGTACTCATAAGATCGACGTGTGGAATAGCAGACCTATTCATAAACTACATGCAAGCTTATTTAGGTGGAGGTTGCATGTCTCATTTTGCACAAAGCCAACTTTATTTGCAATAACGTAATACATTTAAAAGCAAGTTTACAAACCAATTTTAATGTTAAAAGTAACAGCGAAAATAATGATAAATACAAATAACCACCTAGAAGTGACTATCCCAATAGCCACCACAACATAGCACGAATCCCTGATTCGTACCACCCATCAAGTTTTAATTAAAAAGGTTGTAGTCTAACTCTTGAAAGACCTTGCCAAGCGTGTCCATAACCTAGGACAAGGCTATTCGAATAGTTTTAACCCTGCAGGGGTGTACCAATGTACCCACACTTCAGACCGCCTTTAAGCCACAAGCACACTTCCGAAGGTATGCCGGCACGGCTAAGTCCAACGAGACATTTTCCAATATTGTGTATCAACCACGAGCCGCTCGTATGGATAGAAACCCATACGCTTACATTGCAAGCCGAAAGACAACAAATGCCATCACGGGTGAAGTCTTTCGGACACTACAATGCCCCCAACACCATCCCTCCTGCGACCTCCTGCGACCCGAAGCCAATACACGCCAAAGTACTTAGTCAAGAGAGGTCCCATACCCTCTAGTGTGGTTAGCATGCACAATTGCTTGGTTTAGTGTAACAAGATGTTCGGTCCTTGTTGACCCGGGCACCATTCCAGTCACACCCAAAATCACACCATCTTACCATTGTGCCCAAGTCTAAATCATTTTGTTATCAGTTTTTAATTTTCATAAGTAGACATGCCACAAGACCGAAATCATAAATCATAATAAGTTCTATGTGATCAAGGTTATCGACAAGCCGATAACTGCCCATTTCTACCGGAAGCTAAGCATGGCTAAGCAATTAATTCGCAAACTACTAAGTGACAAGAGCTCATCCACGAACCCTAAATCACAGCAATAACCTAGGCTCACGGTAGTAGAGGATAATCATTTGTCTTAAGGAAATGCATCAACTAGGTTAACTAGCGACAATAGTTTAACACAAACTAGCAATGCATACATAGAATTTGTAAACAACATAAATACTTAAAATACTTGGATTAACATGATCAAACCGCTTGCCTTGCTGGATTTGTTCTGCTGCGAGAGGAGTGCTCAGTTCAATAAATTCTTGAACCTAACGCGAAAGGCGATAAAAACCGATAAGAACGAAGAACACCAAAAGGAACTCAACAGCAAAGAACATCCAAATCCAATGAAATTTCTACAGCATCTAGAGGTTGATTTTAGACAATTTTAGAAATAATAATCAATTCATTTGGACTTAGCATGAAAAAGTTATGGCTAATCTAAGTTCTCTCAGCCTGAAAAATCATAATTAAATTAATTTCGATTACTGTTCATGATGAAAATTTCTAGAATGATCTGGAACTTGAAAATTTTATGATAGGTAGATATGGTTATCTTAACAACAGCAAAACTGAGTTTGAACAATTTGAAGTTGAAATGAATTAGTTATGATTTTTCTAAGTTCTAAAACTAGTGAATCATTAATTTCAGTGACAAGGATCATATGAAGATCTATCCTACATTACAGTACATTCCTAGTGGGTTTTAACAAAACTTAGTTTGCTCAGTTAGGAATAACAGAGAATAAGTTATGCATTTTACAAATTTTCCATGAATTTCTAAACAACCTTTTTCACTAAACAAGATCATGCAGTTAAAGTAATTTTCTACTATATAACAGTGCCTAAATTCATTCTCAACTTAAATTTCATATTCTAACAGAGCTACAGCAACTGGAATCAGTCAAAAAGGAGTTAAAATGACAAAGTTATGTACTTTTAAAATTTAAAACATTAAAGACTTAGAAAATTTGAGCTCTCGGAGGCCCAAATGAACTGAAAAGGGAGAGGTCGTGGTCGCGTCGATCCTTCATCGCACGGCCACGGACCTCAAGCACGACGCAAAACACCTCCTCCTCAAGATCGGGAGGTCCGGACCGTTGAGATCGATCCAACGGTCACGACCGATGCATGCACAGCAAGACGCAAAGGAGGTCCTCGCGCTTATCAGAGGTCGCGGCCGCCGATCAAGATCCGCGGTCCCGAGCACTAGGGAGGTCCTAAGGCTTTAAATCGAGGAAGGAGGTCTCAGCCCGTTAGATCTAAATCTAACGGTTTAGACCGAAGGAGGAGGTCCTAAAGCTACGGATCTAAAGGATGAGGTCCTAGACGGTCAAGATCTCCAGAGGGAGGTCTTGATCGGCTGGGATTAACACGAGGAGGTCTTGGATGGCCAAGATCTACTCGGGGAGGTCCTAAGCGATAATGTTTTAATCGGAGGAGATCTGGACGGCTCAGATTAGACCTAGGGAGGTCCTGAACGGTCCAGATCAACGCGCAGGGAGGTCCTGAGACTAAGGATTTTACAAAGGAGATCTAACGCTCAGATCTAAATCCGAGGAGATCGTGAACGCAGCCAGGATTGAGCCTAAGAGGTCTGAAGGGTTGTCTTTGTAAAAGACCAGGTGGTTTTACAAAGAGGACCCCATGGGTGGTCTTTGCAAAATGACCAAGGGAGGTCTTTTGCGCACGAGAAAAGATCTAAACGGCTAGGATTTAACTAGGGTGGTCCTAGACGGCTAGGATCGACACTAGGGGAGGTCCTGAGGAGGGAGGTCCTAGCGGAAATACGGGAAGTGATCGGCGGCTAAGTTTTAACTCTGAGAGGTTTTAAACGGTGCGGATCACTCTAGGAGGTCGAGCGGGAGGTTCAGGCGGGGTTTTGCGTGCGACAACAGAGGAGGAGGAGGCCCACTCAGCGAGAGGCCTCCACGATTCCGACAACCAATCATTGGCTGTGGGTGTCCGATCTTACGCGACAAAAGCCCGGCGTCTAAACGAGCTCACCGCCGGCGATGGGAGCTCGTCGGCGAGAACCAAGGACACGATCGAGTTCCAAATAACGCGAGAACCTAAGGGCGTGCTCTCGACGGCCGCGACGTTTTGAACGCCGCGAGCCGAGAGAGAGAGAAAGAAGCCCCAAACGGTAAGACTACAAAATCTACACGAGCTCTAGGAAGCAGTAAAGCTAAGAAATGGGCACTGCAGCGGAGAGGGGACCAGGTGGTCTGAGGAGCTGGAGAAGGTTGACGAAGTCCGCGATGAAGTGCTTGCCGCGATGGAGAAGAAGGTGATCCCGACCACGGCGGCTCCCAACTTGTCCACCCTTGTGATGAGTAACCACAACAGTTAGAGAGGGCTTAAGGTGATCAAGATGACAATTTGACGAGCCAAGAACTACGATGGAACCACCGGAGCTCGAGGCCTTCAAAGAGCTCCAAAGCCACAATGGTGCGAGAGAGGGTGTGTTCTTAGGTGTTTGAGTTTGGGAACCACTCAACCGAGGAGCTCAAGCACGACAAGAACGGAGAAGAAAAGGAGAGGGGAGTCTCGTGCTATACATAGCACGGGAGCTTGGTAAAGGTGTGAGCAAAGCCTCATCGTGAACAAAGTCCATGCCCAAGGACCTGCCAGATTTGACAAGGCAGAAAGGGTGACTCCTTTTAGGGCAACGCTTCTGCCGCATTTAATGCATGGCAGAAAGAGGCGTTGTGTAACATCCCAAAGTGCTGTTACCAAAATAAAATAAATAAAATTATTATTTTACTGGTTTTCCTAAGAATTTGCCAGAGTTTAATTGACTTATTTGAATTTCTGAAGTTGTAAAAGTCAAAATTTAAAATTTACTTGAAGTTCTTGTAGTTTCAGTTGGTTTGATCTGAAAAATAAAATCTTAATTAATTTATAGAATTTTCTGAGATTTTAAAAGCTTTTTCTTAAATATTTTAAGGCCAAAATAATTTATTTGCAAAAACTATAGCCAACATAAAGTTGGAACTAATTTTATTAAGTCCAAAATAACTCTAGGAATTTCTGTGAATTTTTCTAGAATTTTTGGATATATTTTGCTATTTTCTAAAAGTCCTTTTTAATTATCTGGATTAAATCAAATGTTAAATCAATTAAAAATCCAAAAATCTTCTTTGGGCCGAATCTCAAAGACCCAGCCCATTTTCTCCCGCGCCCCCGGCCCACTCCAGCCCGCTTCGCCGCTCTCTCTCTCTCCTCACTTTCCTCCCCATCGTCCGATCGCCATCCAACGGCTATCCATCACCCGCACCTCCCTCTCTCATCTCCCTCACCCCATGACATCCGATTTGCATCGGATGACACTCACGCAACCACGCCTCCTCACCTCTCCCGATCGTCAGATCTCAAACCAACGATCAGATTTCGAAGTCATTCGGGCGTCCGAATATCACGAGATAAGGACCCTCCGATCTACATCGGACGGCCACTGCGCCCACGCGACGCCGCCTCTCTCACACCATCAGATACCCATCCGACGGCCCACGAGCACCAGTGACTTTATTAATTCACTGTGTCGTCTCGATCTAACGTGATCGTTGGATCAAAATCCAACGGCTGTGGCCGACCCCAGCTTACCGGTTCACATGTTCTATATCCACCGTTCGATCAAAATCGGACGCCACCGCATCATCGTTTTCCTTTATTCTCCCCACCCCTTCTTCTTCCCCACGACGCCGCGCACCCCGCCATTATCGCCACACGGGAGCTCCGTTACCGCCCGTTTCTCTCCCCCACTCTCCTCGTCATCGTGCGCATTCAAAAGCCCTCATCACGCCGCCTCACTTACCCCACTTTCCCCTCTCTTTACTCCGCCGGTTTGCCGCACGTCGTAACGGCCGCCGCCGCACCACCCGCGCACGAACTCCGACCTCCGACCTCCCTCCGCCACTATAAAAGGCACCCTGGTGAGCCCCTCGACTCACTCAACACACTCGCACCACCCACACCTCCTCTACCTCTCCGACGTCGCCGGAATTCGGGATTTTCTTCGCCGGCCACCGTGTACGTCGCCGCCGATTGCGCCGCCACCACTGCCTCCGCGACCTCGCCGACGTCACCACCGTCTTCACCACGTCGCCGCGATCCAGGTGCTACCACCCGCTTCACCAGAACGCCACCGGATTTCGCCGCCGACAACAACCGTCCGCCTCCGCCGCCTTTTTCTCGTCGCCGGCCATCACTGTCGTCCACTTCAACCAGGAGGTATACCAATATGACCGCAATAGTCGTAGCTTTACACCGGTACCATCCGCCGCCGGCGAAACGCCGCCGTGCGCCGTTGTCGACGGCCGAGGACGCCGCCGTTGCGGCCGACGTGGCACTGCCACGTAGATGACACATCACCGATTTTGTCCAGATGGTGGCCAGTCAGCACCCACGTCACCACTTATTGCCCAGTCAGCATCCACCTCACTGCCACGTAGGTCGCCGGCGTGGCAAGCCACGATTTCCGCGTCCAACCATTGTGGACTCGGTCCACATGAGCCAAGTCATTGACCAATGGGGCCCACATGTCGGAAAAATCAATTCATTTCTTTTAATTTCCGGAAAATCCTTGTCGTCATGCTTGCGCAATAAATCGATTTTCCTTTAGAAAAATAATTCGGAAAATCAATAAAATCTGATTTTAGGTTTTATTTAGATTTAGAACTTCCTGGTTCGTTCTCCTCATACGAACTCCGATTTCGTCCATTCAAATTTCTATATTCCTATAAAATCAAGATCTAGCCATCTAAACCAAAATCATTTGATTTTGGGTTCATTTGACCTGCAATTACTTTAAAACCCTAGTTTATCATTCCATGTATTCTCAATCTTCTAAAATTCATATCTTTTGCTCCTAACTCCGCTTTAGTCCATTCAAGTTTGTAAATTCATATAAAATTATTATCTAGCTATCTAAAGTAAAATATTTCTATTTGGAGTTAATTTGATCTATCCTTTTGAATTTATTTGAATTTGAGTTGAATTGGTTGTATTGCACGATTAGAGTTCGACGACTTGAGAATCGATTTACACACCAATTGAAGAGCAATATAAGAAGATTGATTTTGACTGTGTGATCATCAACGACTTCGAGAATCGATTTCAATCAAGAGCAACATAAGAGGATTGATTTTGACTGTATGATCATCGTGATCGTACACTTGGACTACTCAAGATAGTACTTGTGAGTACTAGGTGACTGTTAAGAAAACAACGCCACCTCAACACCGTAAGTTCATTAAAGTGATCATTAAGAAAAACAACGCCACCTCATCAAGCGAGGCATGTTATACCCTTGATCATATTCATCCTACTATTTTAAATTATTTATATTCTGTTTTAAATTATTATTGCATGCTTATTTATATCAAGATCTTAAATTCTGCTTTAAAATCTATAGTTATGCCTAAAATCCTTTGTATGGCCAATGTTGATATTGAATCAAACACATTGTCACCCTAGATCAAACTCGTTGATACAATAGTATGAACTAGGATCATTTAAATGTATTGCTTAGCCATGCTTTTAGACCAAACTTGTTTTGTGGAATTTCACCATCAATCATTTATTGATTAAATTGTACCCTTGGCATCCAGTGTCATGGAAGTTTTACAAATGACTTGGAAAATAAAATAAAATGATGGTTTGGACTTGGGCGGAATGGATGATTGGTGGGTGCGAGTTCATGCACCGCTTAACTGTTAGGGTTAAGGCCTGTGGGTTTTATGGAAAGTCGCCAAGTCGCTTAAGGACCGGTCTTGAGCGCATGATGCTACGCCTATCAGACCACCACATGTCGTATGGCGGGACTTAGCTAAATAATTTATGACGTCTTAGTGTTATTTGTGCTATGTTGTATGTGTGGGCGTTGGTCAGACATTAGTCCCACCTGGCGCAAGAGGGGGCTTCCGGAGGATGGCCAGTCCAATGGTAGCGAAACCTTAGCGGGCACGAATACATTAAGACAGAACATTGTAAAGGCCTCGACACGTGCTCTAGACCGCTTACCAAAGGTAGTGAGCGGTGGCATAGATATATGCCGGACAAACTAGAGAAGTCTTGTCATGTGGGTAAAGCTGTACAACCTCTGCAGAGTGTAAAACTATTCGAATAGCCGTGTCCGCGGTTATGGACGTGCTAGCAGAACTACTCAAAGTTAGACTCTGATTTTATTGGAAATGGACTTCTTTTTCAAAAACTGGTTTATCCAGTTGGGAATTAGGCAAACAGCCATGTGATAGGAGGATATCCTTCACCGTTCATGTGTGAATGTTATCTGACTATAAAATGGAGAATTTTATAAACTTTAGTTATAGAATAACTGCTTTGGAACCTAGTACAAGTATTTAAAGAAAATGCTGCTTTATGCAAATAACTTTATAAGCCATCCTTTGTTACATCCATATATGCATGTCATTCATATTTGACGGTGTAACTTGCGAGCACGAAGTTGTGCTCATTCTTGCTTATGCAAACAAATTTCAAAGGAGAAGGACTTTGCTACCGATGTGGATCTCGACGACTAGGCCGCTTCCCCAGTCGATTGCCTGTGGCAGATTAGCTGGACCCTACTACTTCTTCGTCTTCCGCTGTGTTTATTTTATTGTGGGCCTGTAAACCCCCCTTTGTAATCAACTCTGTTGTTATTTATTAATAAAGTTGTGATATGAATTTGTTATCATTTTGTTTATGTGTGGACTAGCTACCGATCATGGGACTAGTTCGAAAATGCACAGAGGATCTGGTGTATTAATACCCGGTCCACACGTTGGAAAGGCAAAAAGGTGACAGCCATCGCACCAATCGCTCGACTTCACACACGCACGGGCATGTGAAAATCATGACGACCAGACCTCCAGGAGGTCTAGAGGAAGAGGGATAGGGCTGAGGGAGGTCCTGGACGCCCCAGATGCGCTCGGGGTGGTCCTGGACGTCCCAGATCAGCCGAGGTGGGGAGGTCTTTGCGGGTGAGGAGGTCCAGGGGAGGTCGGGAGCATTGGATGGAGATCCAACGACCCAACACATGCCCGCACGAGAACGAGCCCGAGGAGGTCTAAGGGCTGGCTCAACCGAGCCCGATAGACTGAGCCTGACTCGGGTCTGAGTCAAACTCAGATCTAGGGTTCCAGAATTTGAACTTCAATAGGAGCTGAACTTTGGAGACTTGTTTGGGCTAGCAAAACAACTTCAAAAATTCTGAAATTTTTATAGAAGTTTGCCAATTGAAGTATTGACCTTGCATAAATTTTTCAGAGGTTTTGGTGCTGTGGATTTTCCTCCAAAATTTTAACAAGGTGCTGGACCAATGGTTGACCAGAATTTGAATAGGTTGACTAACCTCCAAAAATATTCAAACAATTTCTAAAAATTGTGAAATTTTTCAGAGGGGTCACATACCATCCCAAGAACTTAGAAAAAATATTTCCAGGAGATTATCACAAGATGGAACAAGAATGTTTTTGAAGGATCAAGATTTGGATCAAAGACTTGTGACTATGTATTTCCATAACTCTTGTACAATAATTGTTTAGTACATACAGGAAATACATGATGTAAGAAAAAGTTTTAATTTCTACTCATTTTCTTACATTTGAAACACAAGCCCAAAATTGGGATGTTATAACTCTCCCCCCTTACAAGAATCTCGACCCGAGATTCCGTTTACTCGGAGAAGATGGATGGATAATCTGCATGAAGGCGATCTTCCCGCTCCCAAGTTGCCTCATCCTCAGAATGGTTTGACCACTGAACCTTAAGGAACTTAATGGCCCGGTTCCTTGTTCTCCGTTCAGATTCCTCAAGAATGCGAACAGGATGCTCGCGGTAGGTCAAATTCTCTTGCACATCGAGAACCTCCAACGGAGTTACCTCAGTCGGGACATGGAGGCACTTCTTCAGGTGTGACACATGGAACACATTATGCACACCCTCAAGTGCAGCTGGTAGCTCCAATCTGTACGCCACAGCCCCAACTCTCTCGACGATGCGATATGGCCCAACATAGCGAGGAGCCAACTTGCCCTTGACGCCAAAACGCCGATGGCCCTTCAAGGGTGAGACTTTGAGATACACAAAGTCATTTGGCTCAAAGCTCAACTCACGGCGACGACGATCCGCATAGCTCTTACGCTCGATCGGGCCGTGCGCAGATGCTCGCGAATCAATCGGACTGGCCTTCGCCTCATTGATCGACCGGGCGGCGCGCCGCCTTACGACCAGTTCAACGGGTTCTCGATTCTCCCATACAAGGCCTCAAACGGTGCCATGCCAAGACCGCTCAGTAGCCGTTGTTGTAGGAGAACTCAAGAAAATGGTAGGCATTTCTCCCACTTCTTCCCATAGGAAAGAACACAGCACGAGCATATCTTCCAACACTTGGTTGACTCTCTCCGTCGACCATCGGTTTGGGGATGAAAAGTCAGATCAAATGAAGGCGTCCCCATAGCCTCTTGCGGACTATGCCAAAACCGCGAGGTAAACAAATACACTACGATCGAAAATAATCGTCTTTGGTACACCGTGAAGACTCACAATCCTCGAGACATAAAGTTCGCCAAAGGCCCCACACGGCCGAGTCTTGACAGAAGGAAATGTGCCACTTTGGTCAACTTTGTCAATCACGACCCAAATAGCATCATTCCCTTGGACGAGCGGGCAACCCGGTGATGAAATCCATGCCCACGTAATCCCACTTCCACTCGCGCGGCAAGGGCCAAGAAGGCTCTTTGACGCCGATGCTCGGTCTTCACACGACAAAGACACGCCGCACTCGAAACGAACTTGGCAATCTCACGCTTCATGCGGGTCCACGAAATCTCGGACGAAGGTCCCGATACATCTTGGTAGCCCCGGATGGATGGACAAAGGAGAATCATGGGCTTCATGGAGAATCAAATCCCGCAACTCCATGACCTTAGGAACCACAAGACGCCCCAAATCACACCACTCGTGCTCATCCTCTCGAAAGCACTTGGCGTCCCATCCTTGATGTTCTCGCTTGATTTGACTCACACCAACATTCATGCTCGTGCGGCCTGATTTGGTCCACCAAGGTTGGTTGCACAACCAAGGTAGCAAGCTTAATCGTGCTCGATCAAGCCCAAATTGAGGCGCTGAAATTCGAGTGAGGGTAGGTCTGCCGCTCTGGAGCATTAACATGTTGCAATACACCTTCCGATCGAGTGCATCCGCAACGACATTGGCCTTGCCGGATGATACCAATGTCCATGTCATAGTCCTGATCAATTCCAACCATCTTCTTTGCCTCGAGGTTCGGATCTGTTGGGTGAACAAGTACTTCAAGCTCTTGTGGTCGAATACACCTCACAACGGTTACCAATCGATAATGCCGTCAAATCTTGAGTGCATGAACCACAGCAGCCTAACTCCAAGTCATGAGTAGGATAGTTGAGTTCATGAGGCCTCAATCGCCGCGATGCATAGGCCACAACCTTGCCTTCCGCATAAGGACACAACCAAGACCCGACGAAGCATCACAATAGATATCAAAACTCTTGTGAATATCGGAGAACAAGCACTGGGCTGAGGTCAACCGCTTCTTGAGTTCCTGAAAACTCACAACACAAGCAGAGACCACTCAAACTTCTTGTCTTTCTTGAGCAATTCACCATAGGCTTCGCAATCTTGGAGAAATTCTCGATAAAGCGACGATAGTAGCCAGCCAAACCAAGAAAACTCCGCACATCGGTGACTGACTTGGGCTGACCCCAAGATAGCACATCGCTAACCTTGCTAGGATCCACAGCCACACCTCCTGCTGAAAGAACATGGCCCAAGAATGTCACTTCCTTTAATCAGAACTCGCACTTACTGAACTTTGCATACAGCTGGTGCTCGCGCAGCTTGCCCAACACAAGCTTAAGATGCTCAGCTTGCTCTTCTTCGCTCTTGGAGTAAATAAGAATATCATCAATGAATACCACCACGAACCTATCCAGATACTCCATGAATACTGAGTTCATAAGGTTCATGAATAAAGCAGGAGCATTAGTTAGACCAAAAGACATGACGGTGTACTCGTAAAGACCATAACGAGTAACAAAGGCCGTCTTCGGAATATCCTCGGTCCTGATTCTGACTTGATGATAGCCCAATCTCAAGTCAATCTTGGAGAACACCTGTGCTCCAGTCAACTGATCAAACAGATCATCAATACGGGGCAAAGGATACTTGTTCTTTACCGTCACTTCATTAAGCGGACGGTAATCAACACACATGCGCAAGGTCTTGTCCTTCTTCTTCACAAAGATAACTGGACAACCCCAAGGAGATGAGCTAGGACGAATGAAACCCTTCTCTTGCAGCTCACCTAGTTGCTTCTTCAGCTCCTCCAACTCATTAGGAGGCATACGATACGACCTCTTTGAAATAGGGGCGGTACCGGGCAGCAACTCTATCACGAACTCCAGGTCTCGAACGGGAGGCATCCCAGGCAAGTCTTCAGGGAAGACATCCGCGAAGTCACACACCGTGGGGAAATCGCGAATCTCCAATGTTGGCTTTGCTTCAAGGGCATAAAGATGGGGTTCTCGCAACTGCGGTGAAAACCCAACCTGTTCACCTGAAGGACTGGTGAGGTAGACAACCTTCCTGACACAATCGATTTGCCCCAAGTGTTGGGACAACCAATCCATGCCAAGAATCACATCCAAGCGCGCCGAATCGAGTAGGATAAGACTCGCCAAGAATCTCACTCCTTCGATGTGGATAGGAACGTCCCGGCACACTTGGTCAGCTCTCATTTCCGAACCCGGAGAGCGAATAAGCAGTGGAACCCCCAAAGGAACATAGTGGAGACCACTATCAATAGCAAACGACCTCGAAATAAAAGAATGCGAAGCTCCAGAGTCAAATAAAACTGTAGCAGGACGTAAATTGACAAGAAGCGTACCCAACACCACGTCGGGCGCCTCCTGTGCCTCCTCAGCCGAGATATGGTTGACTCGGCCGCTCCCCAAGCGGTCTTCTGGTCAGGTGGGTGACCACTCCCTTGCCCACGTCCTCCATTAGGACGAGGGGCCGCTCCAGCCTTCTTAGGACAACTACTCGCGTAGTGGCCCTTGTTGTGGCGATATAAGCGGTGACGCCGCCGCGGGTTGCGAGGAGCAACTCGTCGCTGATCGCAGCGCGCGTGGATCAATCACGGCTGCGGAGGACGTGGAACGGGTGCCGAAGGCCTCGACGGTGGTGAAGCCAAGCGAACGGGCCACCGTGTAGGCTAACTCGGGACGAACGAGGCCGCTCTGCGCATCTGGGGCCTCCCACTTGCGCTTGCGACTCGCCCGCCGCCGCCTTGTGCTCGGCGACGATGGCCTTGTCCACCAAGGTCCGGAAGTGGAAGTCCACAATAGAGAGCTTGTCCCAAGCTCCTCGCACAAGCCCTCCATGAACTTCTCCCCTGGCCTTACGGTGGCCACCTCGGCAGAGCGCACTCGCGAGATGGTTGAACTCGTGGAGGTACTCGGTCCGCATTTGCGCCCGCTTGAGCGCAAGAAACTCCTTCTTCTTGACTTCATCAGCCGCGGGGACATTGGCCCGACGGAAAGTCGACATGAACTCCTCCCACGAGACCACGTGTCCCGCAGTCGCATGGCGAGGAAATTCTCCCACCATGAGAGTGCCGCACCTCCAACCGATGGGATGCGGTGCGCGACTCCTCTCCTCGGCATCGAGCAACGCTGAGCTTCGCTCAACTAGACGCAACCATCGTCTGCGCCCAAGGGATCCTCTGACCGAGAAGGTGGGAGGCTGCAGCGAAGGAACTCCGCAAGTCCCCACGAGACGGTGACCACCTCCGATCCAGAGGCACCGAGGGAGTGGAGGTGTTTCGCGATAACCTCCAACACCCTACGGTCCTCCGAACGACATGCTCGATCAGATGAGGACCTCCGCCATGGTCGGAAGAGGGGAAGCTCCTCATCGGGACTACCCGGCTGGTTCCGACCACTACGTGTCCCTCCTGCCATCCTGTTTCACTAAGACAAGTTAGCTACAAGCCCGAGATCAAAAGGCAAAGAAATCCAAACTCAATTAAAAAGGGCTCAAGAATAACCACCAAAGAGCACGAGACCATAAGTCACCAAATCAACTCCCCGAAACGACTAACCCGTATGGAAGAACGAGTAATCGTTTGAGAAGACCCAAAATTTCAGAACTAAATTCTAGCTCAAAACAACCCAAAACCAAGGTATAACCACCTAATAGAGTATAGGCATTTAGCTAATTTCATATCACTTCTTACCCTTTTATTCCCACAAGTTTTAATTGAATTAACCTCTCATTTCCTACCTCCTATACTAATTACTAGCTAGCTGTCCAAATTTCTTTCTCCAAGCTCTCATGGTTCTCCCAAAACCAATTTAATCGATAGAAGCTAATTTTTGAAAGGAAGAGAGGAACAATTTTTCCAAAACTTGATCAAGAGTAAGGTGAGATGAGCAAGCTAAGATGTAAGGAGTAAAATCGAGAACTTACTTAAGTTTTGTAAACCTTTTGAAAGTAAGTTTCAAAATATCCTAGAGGCGACCAAGCTAGGGTTTCTACGGTCAAGATGGCTCGATACCAACTTTGTGAGGACTGGAATATTTAACTAGTAACACATAACCTCCAAATGGTTCTAGCGTTACTAATTAAATATTCTAAGTTCTCGATGGACATATGCTTCCTGCACTGCAGCATATGCACATCATCACAAAATTACACATCATTTCCATACAACATACATCACTAGGTTCAACAACGACATACATAAAGTAAAGTTATTACAAAAGAGCCGACTGCCAAATAGAACAATATACAAGAAAGACAATGGAAGCAAAAGGTGCCATAAGATGGCTAGAACAAAAGTCGACAAGTTAGCCACACCACCCACAAGGCAACCGACCGGGCGCTAAGCTAGACGCCGCAAGCTACCACAAAGACAACTCACGGCGTGAGGCCCTCAAGCTCACCTTCTTCCTCTGCAACAATTACATTTAAGAAGATAACCGAGTACACAAAGGTACTGCAAGATCGACGTGTGGAATAGCAGATCTATTCATAAACTACATGCAAGCTTATTTAGGTGGAGGTTGCATGTCTCATTTTGCACAAAGCCAACTTTATTTGCAATAACGTAATACATTTAAAAGCAAGTTTACAAACCAATTTTAATGTTAAAAGTAACAAATAAAATAATGATAAATACAAATAACCACCTAGAAGTGACTATCCCAATAGCCACCACAACATAGCACGAATCCTCGATTCGCACTCACCCATCAAGTTTTAATTAAAAAGGTTGTAGTCTAACTCTTGAAAGACCTTGCCAAGCGTGTCCATAACCTAGACGCAGGCTATTCGAATAGTTTTAACCTGCGCAGGGTGTACCAATGTACCCACACTTCGCATCGCCTTTAAGCCACAAGCACACTTCAAGGTATGCCGGCACGGCTAAGTCCTACGAGACATTTTCCAATATTGTGTATCAACCACGAGCCGCTCGTATGGATAGAAACCCATACGCTTACATTGCAAGCCGAAAGACAACAAATGCCATCACGGGTGAAGTCTTTCGGACACTACAATGCCCCCAACACCATCCCTCCTGCGACCTCCTGCGACCCGAAGCCAATACACGCCAAAGTACTTAGCCAAGAGAGGTCTCATACCCTCTAGTGTGGTTAACACGCACAATTGCTTGGTTTAGTGTAACAAGATGTTCGGTCCTTGTTGACCCGGGCACCATTCCAGTCACACCCAAAATCACACCATCTTACCATTGTGCCCAAGTCTAAATTATTTTGTTATCAGTTTTTAATTTTCATAAGTAGACATGGCACAAGGCCGAAATCATAAATCATAATAAGTTCTATGTGATCAAGGTTATCGACAAGTCGATAACTGCCCATTTCTACCGGAAGCTAAGCATGGCTAAGCAATTAATTCGCAAACTACTAAGTGACAAGAGCTCATCCACGAACCCTAAATCACAGCAATAACCTAGGCTCACGGTAGTAGAGGATAATCATTTGTCTTAAGGAAATGCATCTACTAGGTTAACTAGCGACAATAGTTTAACACAAACTAGCAATGCATACATAGAATTTGTAAACAACATAAATACTTAAAATACTGGGATTAACATGATCAAACCGCTTGCCTTGCTGGATTTGTTCTGCTGCGCAGGGAGTGCTCGTGTTCAATAAATTCTTGAACCTAACGTGAAAGGCGATAAAACCGATAAGAACGAAGAACACCAAAAGGAACTCAACAGCAAAGAACATCCAAATCCAATGAAATTTCTACAGCATCTAGAGGTTGATTTTAGACAATTTTCGAAACAAGAATCACTTCATTTGGACTTAACATGAAAAAGTTATGGCTAATCTAAGTTCTCTCAGCCTGAAAAATCATAATTAAATTAATTTCGATTACTGTTCATGACGTAAATTTCAAGAATGATCTGGAACTTGAAATTTTTATGATAGGTAGATATGGTTATCCTAACAACAGCAAAACTGAGTTTGCACAATTTGAAGTTGAAATGAATTAGTTATGATTTTTCTAAGTTCTAAAACTAGTGAATCATTAATTTCAGTGACAAGGATCATATGAAGATCTATCCTACATTACAGTACATTCCTAGTGGGTTTTAACAAAACTTAGTTTGCTCAGTTAGGAATAACAGAGAATAAGTTATGCATTTTACAAATTTTCCATGAATTTCTAAACAACCTTTTTCACTAAACAAGATCATGCAGTTAAAGTCATTTTCTACTATATAATAGTGCCTAAATTCATTCTCAACTTAAATTTCATATTCTAACAGAGCTACAGCAACTGGAATCAGTCAAAAAGGAGTTAAAATGACAAAGTTATGTACTTTTAAAATTTAAAACATTAAAAGACTTAGAAAATTTGAGCTCTCGGGAGGCCCAAATGAACTGAAAAAAAGGGAGAGGTCGTGGGCCGTCGATCCTTCATCGCACGGCCACGGACCTCGAAGCACAGCGCACAAAAGACCTCCTCCCGCACTGGGGAGGTCTGGACCGTTGAGATCGGATCCAACGGTCACGACCAGTGCATGCACAGCGCACGCAAAGGAGGTCCTCGCGCCTAACAGAGGTCGCGACCGTTAGATCAAGATCTGGCGGTCCCGAGCACTAGGGGAGGTCCTAAGGCTTTAAATCTGAGGAAGGAGGTCTAGCCCGTTAGATCTAAATCTAACGGTTTAGACCAGAGGAGGAGGTCCTAAAGCTACGGATCTAAAGGATGAGGTCCTAGACGGTCAAGATCTCCAGAGGGAGGTCTTGATCGGCTGGGATTAACACGAGGAGGTCTTGGATGGCCAAGATCTACTCGGGGAGGTCCTAAGCGATAGTGTTTTAATCGGAGGAGATCTGGACGGCTCAGATTAGACCTAGGGAGGTCCTGAACGGTCCAGATCAACGCGCAGGGAGGTCCTGAGACTAAGGATTTTACAAAGGAGATCTAACGCTCAGATCTAAATCCGAGGAGGTCGTGAACGGCTAGGATTGAGCCTAAGAGGTCCTGAGCGGGTTGTCTTTGTAAAAGACCAGGGGTGGCTTTTTACAAAGAGGACCCCATGGGTGGTCTTTGCAAAATGACCAAGGGAGGTCTTTTGCGCACGAGAAAAGATCTAAACGGCTAGGATTTAACCAGGGTGGTCCTAGATGGCTAGGATCGACACTAGGGGAGGTCCTGAGGAGGGAGGTCCTAGCGGAAATACGGGAAGTGATCTGACGGCTAAGTTTTAACTCGGAGAGGTTTTAAACGGTGCGGATCACTCTAGGAGGTCGAGCGGGGTGGTCTGGGCGGGGTTTTTGCCGTACGACAACAGGAGGAGGAGGCCCACTCGCAGCGAGAGGCCTCCACGATTTCGACAACCAATCATGGCTACGGGCTGTCCGAATCTTACGCAACAAAAGCCCGAGCGCCTAAACGAGCTCACCACGCGATGGGAGCTCGCTCGGCAGAACCAAGGACACGATCGAGTTCCAAATAACGCCGAGACCTAAAGGACGTGCTCTCGACGGCTGCGACGGCCTTGAACGCCGACGAGCTGGAGAGAGAGAGAAAGAAGCCCCAAACGGTAAGACTACAAAATCTACACGAGCTCTAGGAAGCAATAAAGCTAAGAAATGGGCACCGCAGTGCAGAGGGGACCAGGTGGCCTGAGGAGCCCGAGAAGGTTGACGGTCCGCGATGAAGTGCTTGCGCGATGGAGAAGAAGGTGATCCCGACCACGGCGGCTCCTCAACTTGTCCACCCCGTGATGAGTAACCACAGCAGTTAGAGAGGGCTTAAGGTGATCAAGATGACAATTTGACGAGCCAAGAACTACGATGGAACCACTGGAGCTCGAGGCCTTCAAAGAGCTCCAAAGCCGACAATGGTGCTAGAGAGAGGGTGTGTTCTTAGGTGTTTGAGTTTGGGAACCAGCTCAACTGAGGGAGCTCAAGCACCACAAGAACAGAGAAGAAAAGGGAGAAGGGGAGTCTCAGGCTATACATAGCTTGGGAGCTTGGTAAAGGTGTGGGCAAAGCCTCATCGTGAACAAAGTCCATGCCCAAGGACCCGCCGATTTGACAAGGCGGAAAGGGTGACTCCTTTTAGGGCAACGCTTCGGCCGCATTTAATGCATGGCAGAAATAGGCGTTGGAAAGGCAAAAAAGGTGACAGGCCACTGCACCAACTGCTCTGACCCTGACACACGCACGGGCGTGTGAAAATCATGACGCACGCACCTCCGGAGGTCTAGAGGAAGAGGGATAGGGCCGAGGGAGGTCCCGACGCCCGGATGCGCTCGGGTGGTCCCGGACGCCCCAGCATCGGCCGAGTGGGAGGTCTTTGCGGGCGAGGAGGTCCGGGGAGGTCGGGAGCATTGGATGGAGATCCAACGACCCAACACATGCCCGCACGAGAACGAGCCCGAGGAGGTCTAAGGGCTGGCTCAACCGAGCCCGATAGACTGAGCCTGACTCGGGTCTGAGTCAAACTCAGATCTAGGGTTCCAGAATTTGAACTTCAATAGGAGCTGAACTTTGGAGACTTGTTTGGGCTAGCAAAACAACTTCAAAAATTCTGAAATTTTTATAGAAGTTTGCCAATTGAAGTATTGACCTTGCATAAAATTTTCAAAGGTTTTGGTGCTGTGGATTTTCCTCCAAAATTTTAACAAGGTGCTGGACCAATGGTTGACCAGAATTTGAATAGGTTGACTGACCTTCAAAAATATTCAAACAATTTCTAAAAATTGTAAAAATTTTCAGAGGGGTCACATACCATCCCAAGAACTTAGGAAAAATATTTCCAGGAGATTATCACAAGATGGAACAAGAATGTTTTTGAAGGATCAAGATTTGGATCAAAGACTTGTGACTATGTATTTCCATAATTCTTGTACAATAATTGTTTAGTACATACAGGAAATACATGATGTAAGAAAAAATTTTAATTTCTACTCATTTTCTTACATTTGAAACACAAGCCCAAAATTGGGATGTTACAGTCTACATGCATCCGCCACCTGGGTATTCTGTTCCTGAGGGCATGGTCTGTCGCTTTTGTCACTCTTTCTATGGCCTTAAGCAAGCCCCTCGTGCTTGGTTTGAGCGCTTTTTCTCTGTGGTCACTGCTACTGGTTTTTCTGCTAGTGATCATGATCCTGCGCTCTTTGTTCACACTTCATCTCGTGGTCGGACTCTTCTTCTGTATGTTGATGATATGATTATTACCGGAGATGATTCTGAGTACATTGCCTTTGTTAAGGCTCGTCTTAGTGAGCAGTTCCTTATGTCGGATCTTGGTCCTCTTCGTTACCTCCTTGGGATTGAGGTTACTTCCACTCCAGATGGTTTCTTTATGTCCCAAGAGAAGTATATTCAGGATCTTCTTGATCGCGCCTCTCTCACTGATCAGCATACTGTTGAGACTCCCATGGAGCTCAATGTTCATCTCCGACCCTCTGATGGCGAGCCTCTTTCTGATCCGACTCGCTATCGTCATCTTGTTGGGAGTCTTGTCTACCTTGTTGTTACTCGTCCAGATATCACTTATCCAGTTCACATTCTGAGTTAGTTCGTCTCTACTCCCACTCAGGTCCACTACAGCCACCTTCTTCGAGTTCTGTGATACCTTCGTGGGACTATCCTTCGCCGTCTCTTCTTTCCACGCCCCAGTTCGTTACAGCTTTGGGCTTATTCGGATGCTACTTGGGCCAGCGATCTCTCTGATCGTCGGTCTATCATTGCTTACTGTGTTTTTCTTGGTAGTTTTCTCATTGCTTGGAAGACGAAGAAACAGACTGCAGTGTCCCATTCAAGTGCAGAGGTCGAGTTGCGAGCTATGGCTCTCTTGACACAGAGATTACTTGCTCTGATGGTTACTTGAGGATTTTGGTGTTTGTCACTACACCGACTCCTCTCTTGTCGACAAGACATGTGCTATCAGATGTTCCGTGATCCTGTGAAGCATGAGCTCACCAAGTATATTGGTGTTGATGCTTCCTTCATGAGGTCTTGTGTGCATGATCAGGTGATTGCTCTTCAGTATGTGCCTTCAGAGCTTCAAATAGCGGATTTCTTCACGAAAGCCCAGACTCGAGCACAGCACGGCTTCTACCTCTCCAAACTTAGTGTTGTTGATCCACCATGAGTTTGAGGGGGGTGTTAGACATATATGTGTAGTGTGTTATTCCCTATTATTATGAGGGGTTATTTGCATATTCACCACCTGTACTTTGTGTATATATACTGGCCCTTTGGCCCCTTGGTAATACAAGTTGCTATTCCTAACATAAACAATGCTCTGTGGTGTCTGTAGCAAATACTACAGCAAAAGCAGAATATTTATCGTACTGAGTTTGATGCAGCAAATACTGCAGCAAACACTGTAGCTACTAATATCGATCTTTATTTTTTGATTGGACGGTTGAGATCGTTTCTACTGCTATGCATGATAGATCCTCTGCATTGAATCCTTAGGATCCCAATCCTGCCATGAAATGATGGGGGATGCATTGTCGAGCAATGCATACGATCCAACGAGCACGCATGACACTAAACCATGGGATGGGACTAACTGACCAGTTCGCCCTTCCATCACCCGGTGCGAAAATCATGTATGGCAAACAGGTTCTCACCACTACGTACCTCCAATTCAACTAATCAGTTTAAATATTGTCTAATTAATTTCTTATGTCTCCTTCTTGCTAAGAGTGCAAGGGGATTCTCCTCCTATTCCTCGACTCACAGAGATAAATTCTCAATGCTTGCTTCCCGGCTAAAACCTACCATGTGAAAAGGATTAGTTCTCGAGGTGCTGCGAAGCTTTAGTAGGCTCCTTTCATGTCTTCCACGTCACCCAGCTACTAGTTCCCTCTTCAC
The DNA here is from genome assembly GCA_036346255.1 of Ampelocalamus luodianensis. Lineage (NCBI taxonomy): Eukaryota > Viridiplantae > Streptophyta > Magnoliopsida > Poales > Poaceae > Ampelocalamus > Ampelocalamus luodianensis. The sequence continues at coordinate 23,141 of JAYEVH010000054.1, read as the reverse complement.
GTCGTTCCAAGCTAGCTTGTGAAAGAAGGATCTCCTGTGCAATCAGAATATTAAAATAAGCTATTACTCATTTGATGAAAAAAGATTTGAAACGCTGACCTCTTAGCTTACATACAGACTTCGCCAAACCCTCGCGTGGTTCACCGGATCCAACGATGTCACCCTTAGCTTAGAGTTATTCAGTCAATACAGAGATGCGCTTAAAGTGTGTGTGTGTAGGGGAGGGGGTGGATGTCCCTATTGGGCTGGGCCCTTCCCCATAAGGCCCCACCATCGGGGCATAAGCGCTCTCTTGCTACCCATATGCAAGGCGCCGTCTTAGACTTGCCTTCCCAGGATCGCTCCCACACCTGTCACGTTCGTGATCGGCCTCCTCAACTTTGTATCGATCGAAAGGCAGGGCGGCAGAGCCCCCAACCGACGGGAGTTGTTATGTCCAGTATGCCCCCCCTCGATTCCCGACATGCTATGATACCCCAGGGTGGGTAGGAGCGGGTCAAGTCCGTATCACCACGGAACAACTGCAACATCCGGATCTGATCTATCTACTCGGCAATTCATCCAGTGACTTCACAGTCGCCAAAGAAGCCCCAAGAAGCATAAAACATTTTCGATGAGATCCGTGGAGCTATTCTGAGATAGCAAGCACTAGCTCCCAGTGTGACTTCATAAAAAGCAATCAAAGATAAGATTGAAGAAAATGAAACACACGTGGTGGTCATTATAGTGGTTCCTTCATATCCTAGAAAACGTCCGAAAAAAGCTGGCGGGCATGTCTAGTGCGCACTAGTAAAGTAGCGCATGGTTCTCCCCCTGCCCCCTCATCCCTCCTCCTTCCTCCTCCTTTCAATTTCAAACAAAAAAAACCATAACTTTCAAGCCTTAAAACAACTTTTCAGTTTGTCATTTTGAACTTTCAATTCGAGTTTCTTTTCACTTTTCAAATGAAAAAGATTCATACTTTCAACTTTTGGGAACTTCCAACCGAGGATAAACTTTCAAAATCGGGACTATCAGCTTCCAGAACATTCAATTGGAAATCAAAACTATCAAAATCAGGAAATTTTAATTAATATTAAATTTTTTGAAATTATGAAATTTTCAACTGGGATTCAAATACCTTTCAAATCTTGGACTTTCAACACATGTTGAAAAACTTTAGATTCCGAGGACTTCCATATGACATCCAAAAAACTTTCAAATTTTGGCTTTCTTCTTGTTTCACCTTGAATTTTTAAAAAAGCTACCCTAGGATTTGGCGATGATGGTTGCTCGTGGCGGTGGTGGTGGTCAACGATGTTGTAACGCGTAGCACAAGTCGCTACTCTCCATCCTTGGGATCCTTCGGCTCAACCGCTCGCAAGCGATGGTGGCAAGGCAAGGTGTCCCACAGATCTCCGACGAGGGAGAGGGCTGGCAGCGCCCATGGTCAATGGAGAGTAGGATGGTGCGGGTGACAGATAGGAGGAGCGCAGTTGTCGAAGGGGACGATGGCATGGTCGTTGGAGAGGAGGATGGCACCCCAGATCTGTAGAGGAAAGGGAAAATGAAGAAGGGACTAAGGCTGATGCGCCACTCCAACGCCACTGCCAGGAGGCAGGGGCGATGGAGAGAGGTGGAGATGATGGGGAGCGAAGAGGCGAGAGGGTGCATGAGGAAGGTGGAGGCGGTGGTTTACATGGGAGGAAGGTGGATGCGATCATACGAGGAAGGTAGAGGGATGGGGAAAGGGGAAAACGAGTTCCGACAAGAAACCCCCATGCCTCCTGACACAGGCGTGTGTTGCGACACGTGCCTGTAGAGTAGCAAATTCGGATTATAATCATTATAGTTGAGAAAGCATGTTGTGCACAATTGACTGTGGTGATGTTAAATTAATTGACCTAGCTGCCCTTTGTAAGTATCTTGTTCTCCATTGTTTAGGGCCTGTTTGGAACGTATGAATTTTCTGCAGGAATTGAAAAAAAAATTCTCACGTTCCAAGCGGGGCCTTAGCTTGTTACCCTAGTTGATGTTACCTGTTTGTTAGGTCAGGAAAGTATCTGACCTTTTTGTCAATTGTTCAGCCCGACTGATGTTACTTATTTGTAATTTGTTAGGTCGGTCAGGATACAATATCTGATCTGTGTGGGATACAGGCAACGCTTTTGTGGCTTGAAGCCTTGGACCAGTTTGTTACTGCTTAAGGTCAAATGCATTACTATTCACTGAATGAAAGATTGAATGAACATAGCTTTCAGGCCATAAGTAACAAATGCATAAAAGAAAGCAGTACCGCTACTAGCATTTATACAAGATGATCATCAAGACTAGATCTAGATGTGTCATGACTCATTAGAGCATGTACAATGTGCTTATATCAGTCGTCTATAGCATGTGCCACATAGGATTTTTATTGACGTGGATGAAAGAGAATGAAGAGAGAGAATATTGCTGTCTACAATCCTGCAGCCGACTATAGCACCAGAATCAAGAAAAGCATTAAAGATTGTGTGTTGTCTACAATCATATAGCCGATTATATCACCACGACCTATCAGATGAAATGCCTTTAGTCTTTGCTCTATATTTATGGCATGAGAGTTGTTATAGACAGCAACTGTCTGTACCATTGTACATGCCCTGATATATAGATAGCTGAAACAATGGTACATGACTGCCAAGTAGAAATGGGACAAAGATTTATGCAAAAACTTGTGAGAGGAAAAAAAAAAAAAAAAGACAACCATGACCTTGAGTCCTTGACAACTCGCTACAACGGTGACACAATAATCCACAATTTAAACTTTAAATGCATGGCCAGATATCTACTTATTCGCGGACCAGTCGTTTTCAATTTGAAGTTTTGAACTATAAAAGTAAGAGCCGATGATTGATACATAAATTCTTTTCTCGTGTTCGAAACATATAGCTGAACAAACCTACAAATTCAAACGGAGAAGAATAGTCATGTGTGGTGCCCCAACTGCAAGATTGGGACATGAAAGCGGCTTGCACTCAATTATCTCGAGCTAGGCCCCATCCAGAGTACGATTCAAATGCCAAAGGAAGCTGCTAAAGTGTGCAATCCCGTTGCAACGGGATAGCTCCACCATTCTGGCCTCCACCAGCCTCGGCCGCCGTCGCTTCGCTTCCTCCCTTCCTCTCTCTTCTCCACGTCCACCACCCTCCTCTCCTTCTTCTCTGGCGCCGATTGCAGCTCCACGCTCCTCCTCCGCTGTGACGCCCCGTGTTATTACCCTAGGGGTAATAACACTTAAGCATACGGATTATTATTCGTTTGCCCGGTAGAACACCGCTCCAACGAATAGTAAGCCTTACCAGAGTTAGCGCGTCGAACAATAAGATAAAACGCCCTTTATTTAACATTAGCTACACGCAGGCTAAAGTCTTACAGCACACAACTAATTTACATAGCCAAAATGAGACTAATTCCCCTTCTTGCCTGCCACACTCCACTGGCCTCCTATTCGTCCCAGGAGTCAAATACGGAGTCCATCTCGCCCTGCGCCTCGTAGTAAGGGTTTTCGCCTCCTGTGGCCTCATCTGTACCTGCAGTGCCTTCGCCCCACTCGGGATACTTCCCTGCTGGACTAGGGTCTACAAAGGAGAATACTAACAAGGTTGAGTACAAATGAATGTACTCAGCAAGCATTAATAGCAAAAGATGCAAAGGATGCACTATCTCTACTCTTTATCACAATTTCTAAGCCATCTCACTTTAGAAAATAAATCTCGACAAAAAGTGGCAAGTTTTAATACTGAAAAATTCTACTAGTCACTCGAGAGACAAAAGACCCCGTGGTTCCATAGACTCCAATCGAGACCGGCATGAATTCATGATTTAGTTTAGCATCAAGGAGCTTTGTACCACTTTACCCATAGCTATTCGAACTCTCCGTGAATGTGGTCCACCGCATTGCCTTAGATGCGGGTTCGAGATCGTATACGTAACGTTTTCGTGTTATGTGATTAATTTCTCCACCCATCACCTTCCGCCGGTGCAGATTAAGTCACGCTGCTGACCTCATCATCCACCGAGTTCTGGTGAGGTTGGTTGAGGCAGCTTCTATCCTGCACTCAACACTCCACCTTAGCGCATATAGCGCCTTGGATCCCCCACTTCCGGACTATCCCCCACCGGTCCTGGGTTCCTCCATATCACTCACACACACCTATTACTTACCCGATGTGGAGAGCATAGTCACGTAACAAGGTAGCATTTTCTGCCACAAAACGGAAAATGGTTGGCACCAATTACTGATCCGACCGAGCAAGAGTTTGTTGGTCCTTATATTATAGCCATATGTAAAAAGGGGCCCACCTCTTACCTCAACATCATCATCGCGTTTCCCCCGCTAGGCCCCCTTTTACCCTCCTAATAAGTCTCATTCTTTCTTAATCATCTTATCTTATCTCAATCATTTTCTTTAGGTTTTGGAAAACCATTTTGATGCAATACATATAATAGTGCAAGATAGGGTATATTTTTAAAGTAACTATATTAATGTTCAAGAGGATCGCTTGCCTTCGTAGAAGTAGGAAAAGTTAGGCGCCACTGTTACAGTCACTTTGTCACTCGCCGGTGGTGTCGGTTCGCATACGTAGAAGATCGGCAACGAATAATAGTATAAGTAAATACGTAGTTGATTTGAGTGATAATATGGATACATAAGTTAGCGACGACTACAAGTTAGCACATTTTTAATTACTAAAATGCTTTTGCGGTCTAATCGAAGTTAGCACTCTCCGACAGTCGCCCGCTTGCCTATATGCACCAGCTAGTTTAATAGCAGCAGAAGACAATCGATATACCACCTATTCTAGTACCAACACAACAGAACAACTAGAATCTACAACTTAACTAAGATCGCCAAATCCTAACCTAAACCTAATCTTCCCCTAATCTCTCTCTCTCTCTCTCTCTCTCTCTCCAAACCCATTCGGCCGGCCCACTCTAAGCCCACACACACGCACACACTAAGCACACACGCACCCTCTGCCCTCAACACACACGCACACAACACACCCTAAGCACACACACGCACACAGCACTCAACACTCTCCCGAGCCCCTTCTTCAACCCTCAGCTCCAAGCGTCGCCGCCCCTCTCTCGCCTACCTCGCACCGTTCCCAGTGCCGCCGCCCCTGCCGATGCTGCCGCGCTCCTGCTTCTCTCCCCTCTGCTCGGCTCCCGGCCTCCCTCTCGGCTCACCCGCCGCCGCCGGCCTTCAGCTCCCTCTGCCGCCTGCCCCGCCTCTCCTCCGGCCGCGGCTCGGTTCCGGTCCAAATGCCGCCATGCTTCTCTTGCTAGCGCCGGCGCCTCCTCTACTTAGCGCCGCCGAACCCGGCTCTCCCTCTCTCGGCTCCCCTCTTCTCCCCTTACCCTAGCGCCGCCTCCCTCGCTTCCCTTCCAGCCCCGACCCGGCTCTCCCTCTTCGGTCTCCTCCTCCCGGCGCGGCCGGAGGCCAGCGCCGCCTCCCCTTGTTCGGCTTCGGTCTCTCCCCCTCCCCTTGTTCTTCTACCACTGCTGCCCCTTGCTCGCCCGGATCCGACTTGATCTGTTCCTTGCCGCTGGCTCGCCGCGCCGCCTTCGGCTCTACCCTCGCCGACTTCTCCCGGTATGTCGAGACCAAAGACCGCCGCGCTTTGCTCGGCTCCCACCCGCTACTTCTCGGTCTTCTTCTCAACCGTGCCGCTAAGCTTCGTGCTACTCGCGCTAGGGTTTTGTCCGGCTCGGCCTTCCGCCGCCGCACCAAGAACCGACGCCCTCCTCCTACACTTCATCGGATCTATGCTATACGCCACTAATGAATGCTCGTGTGTATGAATGCAGGTTAGTGAGGATGGATCTGGAGGGGAAGAGCTACCGAGGTATGCAAATGCTCACCTCAAGTTCATACGTTCCATTACTTTTACCGATGATGAAGTAGTGAATGGGATGGTTTTGTGGTGCTTGTTCTGTTCGTGATGTTGATGAATGATGATGCTTGAGGTGGGGAATGCCGGCAGTGAACGGGTGGTGGTGCTGCCGACTTGGGTGATGTCGAGCTCCGAGCGGCCTTGGCGACGCCAAGCTCCCGCGCCGGTTCTGCTCACTGGATGGTGTGGTTCTCGACCGAGAGGAATGAGGTGAAATGGTGTGGTGAATGAATGTGGGGCGATAAAATAGGGCTTCTACCGTGAATGTGGATAGGATTGCACCGTGGTTTGCAGAGAAAAACGTGGTTGTGGATCGTGGTGCTTGTGATATCAGTAATGCTTGTGATATCGCGATGCTTGATGTATGAATGTAAATGTTGTGATTGATGATTCTGGATTCTGCGGATGTAAAATGAACTACTGATGAATAATCTAATGCAATTGATGATTTGTTGTCTAATGCAATTGACGGTGCATTCTATTTATCTATTGATCAATCACAGTCTTTGAATGACGATTGCAATGGTGGAGCGAATGCATGAATGATCGACACGACACGCTTTAGCTAATTGGGAGCGACCTAATACTATCGTTAACTCTCCACTAAGAACAGATTAACCGCCGCTAAACCCCAATCACTGCTACGAGGTTAGGTCTAAAAACGCGGGCTCTCACATCCGCCTGCCCCCACCTCCCCCACTGGCGGCCGGCGATGACCTCGCAGCACCGTCTCCCCCTCCCCCGCCTTCCCTACCCAGCCCAACTTAATATTCACCGTGTCGCTGCCTCTCTGTGCTGCTGTCCACCACCCTCCTCTGCCGTCCACCGGGGAGGATTGGGGTGCCGTGGTGCCGAGGAGATGTGAGGCGGCGGGGAGAGGGCGCAGTGGAGGGATGGGGTCGCTGGAGGGTGGATAGGTCAAAATGACGGTCACCCTTTTCTTCTCCATGGCGCTCAGATTTGAAGTTAGTCTGTTTGATCCAAGTGGATGAGCACTGTTGGGTCAATTAAAGAAGAGAACATGACTGGGAGGGGTAGTTTGGTACGTACAAAAATATGATTTGAAATATGATCGAAGTTATATATTTGTCGTAGCAAGAAAAGACTAGACAGTAGGTACAGAGTAGTCTTTATCTCGGAGAGAAGACCGAAGGGAGAGGAGCTAAAGACACATGGTGTGTTCGTATTGTATTGAATGTGTGAATGGAGAAAATGAGGAGAGCCCCCTTCTTACGTGTCCTTAAGGCTCTATTTATAGAGGGCAAGAAGAGACATTTACCTGTCTCTTCTTGCCCTCACCATGTATAGAAAGAGAAATTACATTTAAGTACATTTGCCTAAAATACAATATATGGACTAGGTCTACTATGTACAGTATTTCTGATGGCATACCGGTATTCCTGACGACTCTAAGGTGCGGGGCATTCCTTGGTGCCCTACTACGACAATATTTTTTGTAAATTGATGGTATATTGTCCATAACGACATTCATGTACGGAGTGATATTTTTCAAAGCCATGTGATTGCAGAAGCATTTCTCAAAAGTGAGGCGATTGGAGTAGCATATATCCAATTATCCACCTGTACATTGTCAGCATATTACTATTAGTTTTTTTTTTCCTTTTGAGGGGAGCATTGGAAGTAGATTAATGCACACGATGGCTGCACATTTGTTCAATTGAAAGGGCTTAACTTGGTCTTGAGTAAACTACCGATGATGAGATGCTTTTTTTTTGTGAAGTTGGTGATGCACACTGCACCATTTCGTTGTCTTGATGGATGCTGCCCAACCACACGAGGCCCAATTAAGATAAGCGCAACCGGCCACATTTAAATCAAATTATATCCCAAAACCACACCGAACACCTGAATCATTAGGCTTGACAGCTAGCTAGCTGCTCATGTCATGCACAACAACGTACGTAGCCACGTGGTAGTAGCAAGCAAAGCGAATTATCCACAACACAATACCGTACATAGATGTACTAGTATACATGTACAAGAAGATGGTATTAAAAACCAAAAAAAAATTATAAAGCTCTATTACTTTCTCATGATATGATATGATATATTACAACTGCAACGTCCAGAAACATGAAATTCACATCACCTCACCAAATGCAACATCTCAAGAGAGCTTTTTGGCCATTTTAAAACAGGCATATAAAGCTCCCTACATCACTCTGTTCAATAGGAGTAACTCTCTCACACACTTAATGACCTCAAACACTGCATTGATCCTCTCCATTAGCAATCAATAACCCAATCTCGCTGTCAATTCCCCTAACTACCCAGAAATAGAGAAAAAAAATTCCATGGGAAATACCCCGGCAAAGAAAAAATGTTTTTTTTTGGGTGTGTTTTCTCTTTTTTTTTTCTTTTTTTTTTTTGTCTTCAGCGTTAGTGGCACACCTCAGAAGTTAGAAGCCGACGGCGACAGCGGCCGCGGTGGCGGTTGCCGGCGTATCTGGCAACGAAATGTCGTCGCCGTCATCGAAGAGAGACCCGATGACCATGAACTCCCCCTCGTCCTCGGCCACGGCCATGGTCGCGCCTTCTTGGATCTGCGTCTGCCATTTCTCCCGGTACGAGTTGATCTTCTCCAGCTTCAGCCCCGCGCGGAAGCGTTCGATGAACTTGTCCGCCTTCGCGTTCACGTCGGGGCTCGCACAGTACGCCGGCGCCGGCGATGCCGTGACAGAAGGAACTTCCTCCTCTCCCTCCGACATCGGCGGCGGCGGAGGAGGCGGCGGACGGAGCGGCGGCGACGGCGGCGGGAGTGGGTAGGTGTAGTAGACGACAGCGCGCCTGGGGTACAATGGCGGCTGCTGCGCATGCGCCTGCGCGCGTGGCGGCCGTGTCCTCACCGGAGGTGGCGGTGGTGGCTGAGGAGCAGGGCGGGACGGAGGCGGTGGTGGTTTCCTGGATCGGCGCGTGGGTGGAGGCGGGGGAGGCGGTTGCGGCGGTGCGACGGAGTGGATGCGGCGGCTCTTGCTGCCTCCTTTCTTGAAGAGGTTGGAGAATATGGAGGACGGCGGCGGCGGCGGAGGGGGCGGCGGCGGCTGCGCAGGGTTGGTTGTGCGGGCGGTGGCGTCGGGGCTCGCCGATGCGTCGGACGACGGCGACGAGTAGTGGTCGTCCGAGAGGTGGTGGTGGTGATGGTGGTGGTTGTGGTGGTGGTGATGGTGGTGGTTGTGGTGGTGGTGCTTCTTGCTCTTGATGCTAATGCTCTTGCGCTTCTTCTGGTAGAACAGAGCAATGGCGGAGGCCAGGTCTTTGGCGCCGCCCACGCTCCCGCTCCTCTTCTTCTTGCTCCGCGACACTGTCCCCGGCGGCGGCGGCGGAGGTGGCGGTGGCGGCGTCCCCGGGGGGAACATGGCCGGCGATGACGAGCGTGGATTCTTGATCTCCTCCACTACGATCTCAGTCTCCGGTTCTTCCGTCCTCGGCAGCTTCTCGATGCTGCGCCGGCGACGCCGAGGCGGCAGCGACGGAGGCGGTGGTGGTGCCGCGGGAGCCACCTCCACAGGCGTATCTTGCTCCGGCGTCGCCTCCACCGCCTCCGCGCTCCACCTCCTGCTCCTCGCCAGCGTTACCGTCGTCTCCGTCGGATGCGTCCTTTCCTCCTCCACCTCTGCCATCTTGGGGAGCCTCTCGACGCTCCGCCTCCGCCTCCGTGCCTCCTGAGGCGACGACCTCCGGCGCACCTCGTACGTGTCCACCGGGATCGTCTTCACCTCCGGCGTCCTCCTGTGCGGCGGGTCCACGTCCCAGCTCCGCTCTTGCCGCTCCGGCCGACGGGTCCGGTACAGCTCGGCGTCGTCGTAGAACCGCCAGGCCGCCTCCGGTGACGCGAGACCCCACACGCCGTCGCTGTCGAGCCGCAGCTCCGGGTACGAGCTGCTGCTCTTCATCCGCCGGATCCCCGTGTGCGCGTGGTGGTTGGAGTAGCTCGACGACGAGTTGAAGCTCGCCCACACCTCCGCACTCGACGGCTCCGTCACGGCCTCAGTGGCCGGCGCAGGCGTCGGCGACATTTGCCGGAGGTTCTTGGCCGCCGCCGCGGCGCCGGAAGACTCCCCATCACCGTCACCCCCACCGCCGCCGCGGCCAAGAAGCCCGCAGAGGATGGCGAAGAGAACGAGACAAAGGTTGACGATGTCCCAGCCGCTCTTGAGATTAAGCCCGCCACGGTGGTACCCACCGCCGCCTCCTCCAGTTCCACCTCGCCGCACCGCAGACGGAAGGAAGAGCAGCACGAGCAGGGAGAAGAGGAGCACGAGGACCCACACCTTGGCGCCGCCGGCGCTGGGGTTGTCGTCAGCGTCGGCGCTGGAGTAGGAGGAGGAGGTCGTGGCGCTGGTACTAGGAGCTTTACCAGCGGTAGAAGCGTTCCTAGACTGGGCGCCGTCCATTAGAGCGCCGCTTCCTCCTCTGCTTCTTGGTTCCTTGCGTTCTTGGCAGCGCAGAGATGCAAAGCCAAAAGTGCAAAGCAGCTAATGGATAGTGTCGAGCTTTTTGGATCTCTCTCTTGGCTTTTGGATTGATCTTCCTTTCACTTTCCTCAGCTTCTTCTCGTCTCTGGTATATATATGTGAGGTTTGCTTTATGGCTACTTGCTTAATTTTGCTTGCTTGATTTTATTATGAGACACGAAATGATTTGGTGGGAAGAAAGCTGGGCGCGTACGTTTGTTAAGGGCTCGGGGGATGAGTGAATGATTAGCCAGTGTAATGCGTTGGATTAAGTGAGCGTAAATGTTTTATTAATCTACTCTAGTTACCCGTTTTCGTGTGCCAAAGAAGCTTCGTTGCCAAGTACCATTAGTGCAGTAGCGCCGGACTCGGATTCGCATCTAGACGCTCTGTGTATACTGAGATAGTCTCATGACCAGTAATTAGTTCATATGATACAATATTGATAAAATATCACATCTATACACGCATTTAAGTAAAAGAATACTTAATATTACATAAATAGTTGGAAATAAACCTTAGAACTAAATTCTTACTCGATAGGATGAGGAGTCCAAAAGAATAAACAACAGTGAAAGATAAATAAACCAAAATGGATCTCTATGACCTGCCATAGGCAATCGACTGGAGCTATGACCTAGTTATCGCTGTCATCTTCATTCCCAAAGTCGGACGCATAGAAGTATACATACACTAAATCTTCAGTCTCACAGTTTAAATCCACATATTTGAGCAATAATGAGTACGAAGGTATTCAGTAAGCTCTCACATCAAATACAAATATATAGATGCTTGGCTCGCCAAAAGAGGGGTCTTATGGTTAATTTAGCACAAAGTCAGATTTAGCTCAAATACTGTAATCATTTTCAAAGCCTATGACCTAGCCATTTTAACTTCAAACCAAAGTGTTTTATAAGCAAATTTTATCATAAAGCAAAGTTCCATCCACCTATTATTACGCATGAGGTTCCATCCGCTCTTATTACCCATGAGGTTCCATCCGCCTTTTACTACCCATGAGGTTCCATTCGTCTCTTAGATATAAGGTTCCATCCACTGACTCTAGATCATTACTACAACCATTTTTTTATGTTAACCAATTCTCATTCCACATTTTATTGAAACTAACCAAGTGTGATTTTTTTTTTCACAACACCCATAACCGGGGCATAACTATTTGAATAGATTATACACTCTGCAGAGGATATATAGTTTTACACATAAGATATAATCAACTAATAATGTCGGCCAGTGACACGCTTTCTTAGGCGTGCGACAAAGATGATCATAACATGACTTTTCCAATACCTAGTCCCGATACTTTTCCCGCTCTGGTAGGTGAATCCCTCAACACTGGGACCATGACCATTACCGGGCACACCCATAATGCTATGTTACGGGACGTATTTTCAATGAGGGATCCTCCGTTGTGAGGGAGTATACCGCCCTTCTTGACGATAGAAGTCGTATATAAATCCAACCTACTACTATGCATGGGAGTTGTGCTGGAAACTGAGCAAAGTACTTGGCCAGGTCTATTCCATACTAGGCTTGTGGTTGCACGATTATTAGTTTAGAAATATGGCACATGATTCGGTTCTTAATCGACTCAAAGCGAGACAATCCACAAACCCAACTCTCGTGCACCCCTTGTACCAATCTCATACCATCCACTCGCCAAGTCTCCACCATTTTATAAAACATTCTTTTGTTTCAAAGAGTAACCCATGTTACCACACTAAAATCATATCATGTCCCAAGTGTTGTAATGACAATGTTTATGATATTCAATTTAACCACTAAGCATCTCTAGGCATGACCATTATCTATGTTTACTTAACCAAGAGCAATCTTATTATGATAATTATCCCAAGGTGACAAGGTAGTCATCATATCAACAATCAAGGAGGGTAATAGTAAATAACAATATATGACATAGCTAGGTATCAAAATCTAACATAGTATTTCATAAATAATAATAAGCACGCAAATAATACTTTAAAGCAAAGTAATTTGCATTTTAAAATTAGGTTCAACCTAATCAATTGTAAGGACTTACCTTGCTCAACAGTGGATATCACTTGGTCTTGATCTTGTCCTGAAACAGTGGCGAAGTCTTGAATCTATTTAAGCGTAAATTCAAATAAAATTACACATGAACACAAATAAATTCAAATAAAAAATTAAATTAACTCCAAAGATTATGATTTTGGTATTGTTGGAAAGGTTTTGAATTTAGAAATAAAAATCAAGTCATTTGGATTTAAAACAAGGAAGAACGGGCTCTTCAAAGTTTGTCAGAGAGGAAATCCTAGAAAATCTAAAATCCCTGACAAGTGGGTCCGATTGGATTTTTATTTTATTTTTCAATTAATTTCTTAAGAGAAATGCTCTGCGGCTATCATGTGGGTGCAATGGGTTTTCTTTTAATTTTATATTTATTTTTATTCGAAGACAGACCTGAGGATCGACAAAGGGCCACGGTCTACTCGGACTCGGTCCACTCGACAGTTTACAGGGCTAGGGGGCCCACACATCAGCAGTTTTGGTCTATGGACTAGGTCTACACAACGAGTTTTAAGTGGTCGGGCTCGCATATCGTACTCTTAGACTTTAAACTATGCCTTAATTAGATTTTCAGATTACTTCGGGCCTGGATGTCATATTGACATTACCTAACGATTAAATGTTACCTAATTATGATTAACTTAATTACCCTAGGCCCACGTTAGTGCCTCTATGGTCATCTTCTCCTCCGTAACAAAGAACGGTGTAGGGCAACCATTGCGGGTCCAAGCGACCCTAATGGTGTGGACGACGAGGTAGGAGATGGATCGAGGTGGCGCGCCACGACAAGGACGACGACGGACCGAAAGACAACTACCTAATGAGGCTAGCAACTACAAACTGGAGGTTGAATTAACATCTACGGGCTACCATGATGCCATGGGTGCTCTCGGTGCTCAAGAAGTGTTGCACTGAGCTCTCAACGGCAACCTGTGGTGGCTAGGCAAGGTGCTATGACGCGGTGATGCTACGGCCATCTAGGCACATCATTGTCTAGCCTACCATGTTTGCAACAAGATAGAACGTAAAGGAACGGACAAGCTCACTTTGAAACCGAGTGAGGAAGCGGTTCCGGCGGCTCTAGTGCATGGCAAGGAAGAAGAATGCACACATTAGAGAGAGGAGGTCGAGGCGACCACGATGCGTAATACAACGCAGACGGAAGCTCACCACAACGGTGGAAATCGACAGCGAGGCCGGTGGTTGGAGTTGGAGAAGGTGACCGGCGCGACTTGCTTTCTTCTTCACCCGAGGCAAAAAAGAGGGGCAAATACAGAGGAGGATGCGGCGAGGAAGGTGACATGCTCGACTATAGATTTTATAGAGGGAGGAGTCGGGAACTGATGAGGCGAGGTTGGTGTGGCACGGACACTCGAGTGGAACTGGGGCAACAGACTCTGGCGTACGGATGGGATGAGGTCATGGTGATGTGTGAGAGGGGGAGAGGCTCGAGACGTTGCTACAGAGCTTGAGGTGGAGCTGACACGACGTCTGGCTCCCGCGGTGCGCGCGTGTATGGCGCAATGGGTGAGGGAGAGGGAGAGCTGGCGTGGGTAAGATGCACATTGATTCTCCCGTGCGGCCTAATAGGTGGGGTGAGGGCCCACTCGTTAGTGAGCGAGAGCGCGAGAGAGCGAGGGGGTTGGGTTGGCTGCGCTTGAGGGCTACGAAGGGGAAAGGGAAGGAGGAGAGGGCGACGATGTGGCTAGGCCTTGACTGCGCGCTGGGCCACGAGGGGGAACGAGGGAAGGGGCTGGACTGGCGGTTGAAAAACGGCCCGAGGGGGAGGGAGAGGGAAAGGGAAAGGAAGGGTTTTGAATTTTTAGAAGCGATTCAAAAACGGATTTGAATTTGAATTCAACTTCTAAAATTGTTTTGCTCACAATCAAACTTTTAGATTTTTGCAAAATCCGATTTTTGACATGAGGAAATTGTTTTAAATAAATTTTAAATTGCAAGGCAAGGCTTTTGGAAAATTCAAAATGCAAGGAAAGTTTTTTTTTATTTCCATGACATTCATGCAAATTTTAAATTGGCTCAAAATTGGGTTGTTATAAGTAGCTACAGTGTAACTCCCTCAAGTCACAAAAGAGTGACGTTATTGACTTTTCAAAGTCAACAAGATGCTTCTTTAACTATTAAATTCTCTTATTATATTTTAAAAAAAGTTTTTAAGTGCAATATTGTGAAAGTATTTTTCAAGACAAATTCACTGGTATTATTTTATATAGAATTTGATGCACGCATTCTAGGACGTGGTTCTTTTGTGACCGAGTGAGTATTTTTTTTTGTCAAACTGATAGGTAGGCCTATGGTATTTAACTATATGGAGTTGGAAACAACAGCCAAGAGGCCTTCGTTGAATCTCACTCATTGGTGATTTGGTAGCGTCTATGTGACTGTGTGCCGGTCACTGTCGCAATTCTAGAGTGGATTGTCTATTTACCACTCTAGAAAAAAACGAATGAGTCCAGTTGTATTCCTCCCCTGCGCCTCATCGATTCCTCCCCGCTGCCACCCTCGCTTCCTGATTCGGGACAAAAGCGTCTGCCGCCTCTGCAACTCAACTCAAGGTGAACCTGAGGAGGAGGAGGGGTATTCGATTATTATAGGTCGTGGTGGTCGCGAACCACCAGCTTCGGCGGAGGTGGCAGCGCTCACGCGCATCTCTCGCCGGAGGGCAGTGGCCCATGAATCTTGGAGCACAACCAATAGCAACAAAATCGATTGAAATACCAAAAATCTCTAGTCGTGTTACATAGCATTTTCGTAATATATATATATTATGAATTGGTATGGGCTTAATATGCACCGGTGCTGTAGTAGTTTCGTGAAGGGAACAAATTGTCCAGACATGTATTGTATATGATAAGTATATACATCTTTTTTTTGGGTGAGAGATATATAGATTGTTGTTAGCCCAAGCAAGCAACGTGTGCGTTCTTGCAATAAGTTGTAACGTCCTCGAGTGTTTTCCTCCGGAAAGGCTCCTGAAATGAACTTCTCATTGAGCTGGTGTCGACCTATCAGCCCAGGTACCCTGAAAGGAAAAGAGAACCGAAGTTTGCCTCTTATATTTTGTATTCCTGAAGCAGAAGGGATCATATAGCTTGCGAGGCAATCGACTCGTGTCTCACAGCAACACGACCCTTTCAGCGTTCTCCCTGTGGCGAGCTAGCTGGATGCACTGCGCATCCCAAATCCCACGGCTCGAAACCCGCTAAGGCCTTGTTTGTAGCGCGGCAATAATAACGTAGGAATTACATAGGAAAAGAAGCATCCACTCTCGTAGTCTGATAATTTCGTTTGCGTCTTTCGGTTACTCGAAGGTGGCATCATCATTTCTTCGCCGATCTGTGGCTCACAGCAGAGCAAATAGTGGAGAGCAGGGCCCCCTCTTGGCTCATCATTCACGCTATGACAAACACACGTACAAGTTATAGGAGTAGTAATACCTATACTTAATCATACCTTTCCCATCCTGATATCCGGCTCAGTGTCTCCACATTCTCGTTCTCTCATTCAAACGCTTCAGCAGCAAGAAACAAACCGCATAGCTTCTCCTGAAAACTCTGCACTTGATTCATATATGCGGAGTGATCCAATCAAGATGTTGCAGAGAAGCCAAATTTGTACGTACTCCGGCATATGCATGCATGGGTAATAGATATTACTACTAGATCCCTTCATTCATTGTGATATTGATAGTGCAAGTAGAAGTAGTACCAGGAGTAATTAGCATCAATTAATAACCCTCACCAAAAACAGAACACCAGTACTGTTCCATCCTAAATCCCTGCTAGTAAGGTTCCAAACCCAGAAGGCAACTAAAGTCCACACGAAGCAACAGCAGAAGCAGGTGCGATGCCAGAAAAAAGTGGCGATTTGGACGCTAGCTACACATGTACAGTGTATATAGAGAGAGAGAGAGCAAAGTATCATCTCCAAAGTACGCGCCTTCCGTATCACACACTATACTTACCAGTACTACATTCCGACCCCAAACAACCAAGGACAAATTAAAGAAAACAACAGGAGTTGCAGTGCAGGAATGGCAATGGATCCTCAGAAAAGAAAGGAGTACAAGAGGCTAGCGTGTGTATGTTCCATTGATTCCCAGCTCACATACATACACATGTAGGTTTTTTTGGCACTATTGGCACCTTTTGAACTCGTATTTACAGGAGTGGCCCTCTCGGAATTTTTTTTTTGCAAAAATAGAGACATGCCTCCCAGCCGCCGTGTGGCAACCCTTCCCCGGCCGCCATGTACCTCTCTCCGCACGACCGCCGTACAGCAACGCGCCATCGGCCACCACATGCCCCGGAACGCCTCGGAAACCTCCTCCGCCGCCATGTGGACCGTTGCCACACGGCCGCTGTGCGGATGTAGTGCCGGTTGCCGCATGGTGGCCGTGTGGTGACACCGTAGCAATTTTGTTCTTTTTTAAAAAAAAATATTTATGTATAATTTTTTTATGAATTTTAAAATATAGCAAATGAGCTCTTAAAATCATAAATTTTTTGTGGAGCCTCATGACCCAGTGTACTTGCTTGTGTAATTTTGTCAAAATTTATACGTTCGTAATTTTTCTCAAAAATTCATTTACCCAGTGTACTTAAATAAATCTTAGAGAAACATTCTGAACGTATAATTTTTTTAAAATTACACAAGAAAGTACACTGGGTCAGGAGGCTCCACAAAAAAATTCATAATTTCTTAAGTTCATTTGCTATATTTAAAAATTCATATATAAATTATACATAAATGATTTTTTAAAAGGAAAAATTGCTCTGATATCACCACACGGCGTTGGCAACATGCGCCAGTGAGTACTGTTGCGGCAAGAAGTGGGGCGTTCCAAGGCACTAGCGGCGGTGGCGTTGCCACATAGCGTGTGCGGTATGTGTCTATTTTTGTAAAAATAAATAAAAATTCAAAGACGACCACTTCTATAAATACGAGTTTAAAAGATGGCAATACTGTAAAAAATTCCACATGTAGCCTCATACCAAATCAACGAGAGCCAATCAAACAGCCAAAAGGGCGAGAGAGAAAGAGGCGAAGGCAACAACACCAAGCTAGAAAAAGGGCAGGGACAGTGCAGGCGTTGCTTGTAAAGAAATGCAAGCCTGCTCTCTTTCCTCTCAGTCTTCCCATCTTTTTCGTCGCTTGATGTTTTGGTTGAATATTCGCTTCCATCGGTCCATCTGTCCGTGCTCATCTTATTTTCTTCATGTTTAATTTAATTCTGTGTTTTTTTTTTGGGTTTTGGATCGACCATGATAAGAGAGATGGATAGGTGTATTGGGCGGTGGAGCTAGGGACCCTGGTTGTTGTCAGGGAATGGATGGTCCATGGCGAGACGGTGCTGCGGCACCGAAGCTTGATATGACGCTGCTGTTGGAGTTTGTTGGCCTGGCTCAAATAATATTATTTATAAATCTTATAAAAATTCCAAAAATCCACTCATACATGGTAAAAAGTGAGAAATTTATCGTCATATTGTTATTCTAGGTAAGAGGAGACTAATCTTTTTTTTTTTTTAAGTAAGGAGGAGACCAATTTATAAGGTATAGTTGGTCTTACCTAGTTCAAGCAAACAAAAAAAACCCATGCACAACACCTATATGTATTGAAAACCGAATGTTTAAATTACATTGATTATGCGAGGCTTTAATAGCATGTGTTAATTGTGTTTCCAAAACGTTTAGTTATTGAGGCAGTTTCTATCTATACCGCACAATTCCATATGAGGGTCAGAATGTCTCCATTCAGAGGGGCGAAAAGATTAGCCTCATAACTTTTGCCCTGTACTCCTCTGTGCTACGTCGCCTGGACTACTTCATCTCTTCACTTTGGCGTGCACTGACGTGGGGGAGAGCAATGTCTCCGAGGGAAATTTTTACTGTTTTGACCCCGTAACATAATTTATTTTCAAAAGTAGCTCCATTCGGAAGTAATTAGCGGAAATAGCCTGTGAATAGTATACGTGTCGCGGCTAACGGGCGCGGGAGGGCATACCCGGACCGGGAGGCGGCGGTACCCGCCGTGCAGCGCGATTCATCACCTCCCGCCCCGGCCAACCCCGCGGCGCCACCTCCGCCCCGCCCGCCCCGCCACCTCTCTCTCTCTCCTCTCCCGCCGCGCGCCCATGCGGCCCAGCCGTCGCTGCGGCCCATGCCGCACGCCCGTGGCGCCGCATGAAAAATTCAAAATTCACCATGCGCATCGCCTCACGCGCGGCCCCCATGCATGCGACGCCCACGGCGTGCTCGTCCCCATGCCGCCCCGTGCGGCGGGCCCCGCTACGCTAAAAATTAAATTGTCCCTATTTGCATGCCGCATGGCCACCATGCGCACCATAAATAGTAAGTTGTTAGGTTAGTTAATTATAATTAGTAGTTAGTTTAGTTAATTAGCACGGATAGATTTCGAAAATTTTAAAATATATTAAATGATTTTAAAAAATTATGAAATTTTTTTGTGTAGCATTCTACTACCATTTACTTATTTCTATAAATTTTTTATAATTTTATTCGTTCAATTATGTTTTCGCTAATTAGTATGACTGTATCCTTAGTAACATTTATTGATTGATCAAAGATTTAAACCAGGCCCTCGAAGCACCAGGTGTTGATTGTACAAAGCTTTGAACAAGGCCCTTCCTCGTTTCACACCGATTCACACCAGCTATTGATTGTTTGAGCCAGGCCCTCCCTCCACCCGGCCATGTGTTGATTGTTTGAGCCAGGCCCTCCCTCCACCCGGCCATGTGTTGATTGTTTGAGCCAGACCCTCCCTCCACCTCGCCATGTGTTGATTCTCCGAAGACGAAGCGGCGCAGCCTCCCGCATTTGCACCGCAAAGCGCGATGTCACTTCCCTACATTTATGGCTTAATTTGCGGGGCGCGGGATAAAGATTCGCTATAAATTGGAGAGAGCTTCATTTCATATGTCAGTCAGTCACTTGTTCATTTCAGTGAGCTCGCGGGAGAGTGCAGAAGGGCAGAGCACACAAATTTCATATCGCAGTGATCCCGGGGCAGAGCAGAGAAGGGAGCAGAGCAGAGAAGTTGAAGTTCATTTCATTTCGACTATATTTTTAGCTAATTTTAGCAATGTGATTAGGGTGTAATTAGATGAATTTTAGTTTGTTATTGCAGTAACATGAAGTTCTCACTAATGTTCTTTATCCATGTGTTGGTAGGCATGTGTCTACCGGAGCTACTAGACCAATTCTACGATGAGGACCACCGTGCAAGTGCAGGCTGCATCACGACGCCGGATGGCCCTCCGCCCGACACTTCGGCGGGGGGACCGTGGGCGCTGGACGAGCGTTACACCCCATCCTCCGGAGACGGGCTTGTTGCCCTTTGCGAGGATGGTCTCCGTTGACCGCGGTTCACCTAGGCGGCAGCCTTGCTGTCCGCACTTGTTGACAGTGGAGGCCCGAGACACACACCTTCCACTTTCGGTGGGGTGAGATGACGATCACCCTACAGGATGTGTCGGTGTTGGTGGTCTCCGATCCGGTGTGCCGCTTATTCCGACCCTCGAGTGGGACTGAAGGCCAAGCTTGAGCGGCGCTTTGGCAATCTCTCCTGAGGGTGCACGTGGTGTCCCTGGCATGGTGGCGATTTAGGAATTGCCCGGTGCACCGACGAGGTCGTTGGGACGTACCTCATTGCTTACCTTCTCCGCTCTTTGGTTGGGTCATGTTTCCAACCACAAAGGCGATATTATGAACCCCAGCTTCATCCAAATCGCGAATCTTTGGTTGACGCGGTGGGCGATGCCTCGATGCGGTGGGATCGCCCGCCTTTGCGCCACATACTGTGGTTGTGTGACGCCGCGGCGCGTAGCACCGCCTCCACCTAGCCATCCGCTCGTGCTCCTGCGGTGCGGAGTTGGGAGCACTTCCCTGATGAGCGACCGACCATCGAGAGAGCGGCGCACCGCACACTATAGACGGACCCGCCCACATGACCCCATAGGCGCGCCGACCATGGGCTTACGGTGGACTGCTGCCCGTTTGCGCTGGGCCAGCGCAAGACCGGCGAGGTGCTACTCGTTGTACCACAACGAGTTCGAGTTATTGCACGAGAGCGACATCATCTGGTGTCCATGGCATCCTACTTTCCTGCTCGATATAGCGCCGCACGGGATATCCCTGCAATGCATCCAGGACATACCACTGTGGAAGACGACCTGTCACCTGGTATTCTCGCATATGGTGGAGCCTTACGGCGCAGCGTGCATGGCGACGATTTAGTGTACGGATCGTGCCCCTGGATCCGCAGACCCCTGGATCGAGCCGTACACACGTGAGTCAAACTTAATTCGACTATTGTTTGCAGTCCTTACGTCTTATTTTCTAACATTAATCTCTTCGGAAATGCAGGCAAACAAGGTGGGGTGGGCAGATTAGGGACTGGCCATTGCGGTAGCGCAGCAGCTGGATTTCGCATGGATGAGCGCCCCATGTGGATGTTCGGGTGAGCGGCGTCCAGACGCGACCGTGGAGTCGTACGTGCGCGCATGGAGTGGTGCGTGCCACGAACGCAAGCAAGATCGACCATTTCCTCTCGGGCGCGCGAGAGGAGGTGACACGCGACGCAAGACCACGAGAGCCTCGCGCACGTCACGATCGTCCACGGCGCTTCCCGACTTGATTTGCGATGCGACACCTACCACCTCCGTTCGGTTTCATTGAGTCGTACCTTTCATTAATGAACATGTTACGATGTCATCTGCGATTAGAGGGGGCGCTGCGCGTCGTGAGCGCATCGGACGCGCCTCAAGAACGAGATAGAACCCGGTACCGTATAAAAAGTTTTGAAGCACATCTCGGCGGATGAAGAAAATTATAAAGAACTTGAGCCGCTGGTCGTTCGAGGACGACGCCCATCAATCGGGGGCCGTGCTCACCGTTGGTCACCACGACCTAGGAGTCCGGCAGACGTCATAAGCGTTTCCGGTATGGAAGCATGCATCCAAGCGCGCGCTCCGTCGGTCATCGCAGACTTGCACATCCGGAGGTACGGGGTTCTTAGTTTACGTCCGAGTGTTTACAGTACTAACATCGTTACGTCTTGCAGCCTTGATTCCTCGTGGGGTGACGGCGATTCCGCCGATCGATGATGAGGATCACGGGCCTCGGCTCGTGCGAGGAAGCGAAGATACAACACTAGGGGACGATCGGTGGCGCCTGGTTTCTAGCGTACTCGGCGAGTTCCTCGGGTTCGGTGCTCCACCGTGCGTCCTGAGCGAGCTCCTCCAGTTGGTGCTCCCACCGCACGTCGCGAGCCGAGCTCCTCCGGTTGGTGCCCCATCGTCGTCCCTGTGCGAGCTCCTCGCGCAACGGAGTTGGATGCCTCCACCGTGGATGAATTCCTCGGACTTCTCCCCAGCCGATCACGACGACATGTACGCCTACGGGCTCTTCTCGGAGTCACCATCGGTCCACCTCCACCTCAACGATCTCCATACCCTCCAACCGACACGCGCGTTCTCGGACGGTGGGCGTATTCGACGGGTCATGCTCGGCGCAAAACAAGGCAGCGCCGACGCGACGCAAACGCAGCAGGAGAGAGTAGTGGCTCGCATTTAGTGAGCCATATAGTATCGCGTGTTATGCGATTTTGTTTTACTATATTTGTACACATATTTTGGTTCCTACGTGTGTACAACTACATCTGTAAAATATAGGAAAATTTCGAAACTTTTTTGTGCAACCTCCCGTGATAGTTTTGTTTGCTTCTTTATTTTTTGTAGTAATTTGAAATGATGATTGATAAGCATATCGATTTTCAAGCATATTAGACATTTGTCACGCCATTTGGTGCGGCGTGACATTGCATAACTTCGTTTTGAAGTTGGGATCATGTTGTTAATGCGAGTTGCGAATTAAGTAGACTTTATAATAAAGCTTGGGCTTGCACGGCGCAAAGGGTTTGGTTACGTGCATAACAAACAACATCATGCACGATGCAACAAACCGACCGACTCCTACGATACATATGCGCCTTTTTGGAATTGAAATAAATTCGACATTCGATGGGCGACTAGTACGGAATGGCCGGACCTACTGCGTGGAGCGGGGCCATTTTCCCTTCTTTGCCCTTCGTTGTTGGACTCTCGCAGAGCCTCTTTGGCCTTGGCGCAAGTTCCCTCTTTTGTCGCTTTCCGTCTCGCGAGCCTCGCGTTCCCTGCGATTGCATGCCTCGAGATGAGCTTTCGTCTCCCGACGTATACGCTCGTTTAGCTCGTCGTTGCGGCGCTCCTCCTCCCGGATCTCGTGTGATCTTTTGTCATTCCACTCGTAGAAGTCGAGAGTCCACTGGTCATGCGGTGGATCTCACTGTCGATCCACTGCGGTAGTCATAGTGCATCAGGGGACTACGAGTAGATGGGAGAGGTTGTTAGTGCGCACTTTCAAAGAGGAAAGTTACGAAACATCTTGTATGCGAGGATCTTCTGCATTGCCGATAACTTCTCGTGTCGAAGCAGCGATCGGGATAGTCGGAGGAGTAGTTTGTACAACCCGATGCGCATGCCTAGGCTTAGCGGATGCTTGGACTTGAAGAACTTGCGGGTCCTGCGGCGGAGAGGCGTCTCTCCCCTCGGTGGGTCTTTGCGGCGGCTTCGGTTGGAGGTTGGTGGGGTTCTTTGCTG